>PVJI01016161.1:0-38992 GCA_004026765.1 Micronycteris hirsuta
GCAGACTCAGGAAAGGAAGTTACAGGGGAAAAAGGAGAGTCCTCTGCCCCTGCTCACTGCTCCCCTGGTTACAAGTTTCATGGGGACCCTGAGAGTTTAGGAGAAAAGGCGGCAAAAAGTATGTGCCCTGAGAGAAGGAAGGGCATACATGTGCTCTGATGAGAGTGCACACTGGCTTCTTCTTCAGGCTTCTTTATATTCCCTTGGGTTAGGGAAAGAGCAGGTTTTCTTTCAAACTACCCAATCACTTTCCTGGCTCTTCCTGGGCTTGTGACAATGCCCTACCATTATCCAATCTCTTTGCTAGATTTTCCTGGGACTCGTACCCTTACCTTCTCTGATCTCTTTCCCAGATTTTCCCAGGCTTTGCCCTCCCCTTTTATGGTCACCATTGTGGCTGCTAATACAGATTCTCATAGTCGCGCTATGTCATTCTAGTGAGCATACAGTTAGTAAAAGGAATTGCCCTAGACGTTCCCCCACCCTGCAGCCCCCCATCTGTTAATCCAGCAGAAGGATGTTGGTTACTTCTGGGTGTTTATACCCAGAAGGATGCTGGGTATTAACAGAAGGGTGTTCCACCCTTGTGTTAATTATCTAACTAACTGCCTACTTTAACAAAACCAAAACATCAGGATGCAGTAAAATTATTCATCTGGGCTATTGTCCTCACCAAGGACTTTTTAAGGATGGATTATAATAATCATCTGAAATAAATCATATTAGTGGAGACATTCTTAGAGTATGTTTAGAAACATTCTACTTTGTTGCCTTCCACCAGTGCCTAGCAAATGGGAGAGGGCTGGACTCTGTGCCTCCAAAGGTAACTCGAGCTAAGTCATCTTTCTGATCTCCTAGTTCACCACCCTTACAAACCCCAGAAGTCTTGGGGTTCTGCAAAGGCCTAAAGTGGGATTGAAACTTGATCCAGATAGTATGACAGAGGAAGTAGAAACTCTAGTTTTATGGCATATGACTATTTATAGCAGTGAGCAGGGTGCGGCCTTACAACGAGAACAGTATCCGCTCCAGACCTGGTGCTTAACCTGAGGAGAGCCTGGTCAAACAGCTCCTTAGGATTCAGTGTCACTGGCTTGGCATGCTCGTATTTTGTCTTAATGACATAGCATCTCCACCTTGATAAATGTCTCTTTCAGTATCTTTGCATGTCTCCAGCCACCCTGTTTTATTACTAAGGAGTGAAAGGAACTCTTTATTTCTGGCAAATTTGAAGCTGAATTACCACAAGACAACAGCCTTTCATCAGTGTTTGGAGACATAAACAATGGCTCCCCACAGTTGGCCTGTGCTGTTCTCTGGCATTACGAGAAATTTATGGTTGCTCGAATGCCAGAGAGTTTCAAGGTTGCTTTCTTTTCAGTATAAAGGGAATAGCGAATCCATAGCATTCTTGCACTGCTTAAACAGTCTAAGATGAACTAAGCATCGGGGTGAGAAATTGAGTTTTGTACATAAGGACATATCTGTGAAGGAAGAGGAACATCTGCTGGAAAAAAATGTAGGTGTAAACTGGCCTTACTTAATTTCTTGGTTTGCTGTCAGGCCCTCAAAAGAATGATTGCTGTCATCTAACCGAACAGTTTCTAAAAAACGCCCATTCTTTTCTTCTAACAATGAAGACGGCTGCTCTGTTTTGCTTGAGATGTCATGTGAATGGTAGAAATAGGGATATTTCTATAATAGATATTTGTATCGCTTACCTCCATTTTTAAACTGACCTGATCAAATCACATTACTTTGGCCCTTTCTGTGCATAGGATACCCACATTCAGGAGCATCACTTAGATGCAACTTTTATGTACAACCTATAGTGACTGTATTAGTTTCCTAAGACTTCCGTAATAAATTATCACAAACTTAGCGGCATAAAACAGCAAAAATGTGGTCTTTACAATTTGGGAGGGCAGAAGTCCAAAATCGAGATATCAGCAGAAGCTCTAGGGGAGATACCAGTTCTTGACTCTTCCAGTTTCAGGAACTAAAAAGGCTGCACAATTTGGCAGAGCTGGGGACTGCGTGGCTCCAGGGTCTTCTCTTCCGCAAAACGCAGACATCCCCAAATGCCTGAAACTTGAGACTAAGCCCAGAGATACCACTCCACTTCTATCTGTCCTTCAGAGCACGAGGCTGCTAAGCAGATGGCTCTCTGGCTTCAGACTCTCTCCATTAAGTCCACATGTGCGCAGGGCCGGCTCTGCCATTGTCACTGTGCAGCAGCTGCTTCCCACGCCAGGGATCCAGGGCCACTGCCAACCACGGCAACCAGTCATGCCGGAGCTCCACCCAAGGGGCTCAGTGCCTGAGGCTACCCGACCCCTGGGCGGCAGGAGCTCCGGCCCACACATCCCATCCAGACGCTAATTTCAGAGAAAGAGAAGGGGTGAGTCTCTCCTCTGCCTCTGTCATTTAAATCACAGTCCAAAATTCCATCTGCTCTGGAAGGTTCCAGTTTCCCCAGCCAATCCCATAGGCTAGACTGGCAGGTCTGTACCTCTCCCTGCAGCCACATTACCCTTTACGTACACGTGCCTCTGGGACCAATGGCTTCCCCTTCAATCAGGAAACAGAAGGGGTAAGAGGACTGTTTAGGCTCTTGCGCAAACTCCTTGCAATGCTTCCTCCTGTAGCCTATCTGCGAGGGGCAGGGGCGGGGAATCTGTTATCACAGGCTGTGCTAGCTCAGTTGCTGGGGCAACACGATGCTGCCCCGCTGGTTTGTTCACCCAGGGAACGCAACCTCTGGCACCCTGCCTCCAGGGTTTCCTGCGGCCCCTCCTTCACTCCCTGCATGACACTGGTATCTGCAGGTGTTGCTATTGCTGGGCCACATCACTCCCTTCTTTTCCTCTGTCGTCACATGGCCCAAGATTATTTCATCTTGAGATACTGAGCTTAATTACATCTGCAAAGACTCCCCCCCCCCCCCGTGTGAATTAGTACCTGGGTATTCCTTTTGGTGTCAACATTCAATCCACTACAATGGCTGACATGCCAATAGGATCAAGTGAAATGGGACTGTGAGTGTTCCTCAGATTCAGAACTTTTCTGCTTATTGCTTAGGGTGAGTAGATCGAAGCTGGAATGACTCTCAGTAATGTAGATTACATGCTAAGTTACCATGAAGGTAATGAACTGGCTTGAGGATATTTCTGCAGAATGCATTACAGGCAAGGAAAATATATGAAGAGAGAATAAAGGAAATTTTTAGGTAATTACTTCCCCTCAGTTGCCTGGGAGAAGTAAAGTCTAGTTCTCCCGGGAGATATTATCGGGGGGTAGATAAAAGAGTAGCTGTTTCAGGATTGGATCATTTCATTTACTAACGTATCGAAAATGACCTTTTCCTAGCTCTGGAGTTGAAAACTTTTGATGATTAGTAACAGGCAGCCCTCTTCTGATTTTCATATTTTCTGAAGAAAACTATTTAAAATCATTTTTAACTAGTTAAAAGATGGTTGTTAAATGTGTTGAGCCTTCATATAGTTGTTCTCTAAGGTTCAACAGTACCCTCTCCAAGTACCACCCACCCTGCATTCCTGCGGCATCTGCTCAGCTGCCAGGTGAGGGGACAGATGTGGAAAAACAGAATTAGATGCCAAGGAGATGGTGGAAATGCTTTTCCTAAGGGAATTAGAACATGCCTCATGTTACTCCTCCCTGAAATTTCTTCAAGGCCTTTGCTGGCACAATCTAAAATTTCCTTCTGTTCTGCATGTATTGTCCACTGAATGCTTGGATTCCACTTGAGATACTCTCTGGAGAGCTGCTTTTAAAGTCTGAAATCATAATAGGATCAAAGTTACCTGATATTCTTTTGTTGAATTATTTATTACATGTTTATCATTTGTTTGACCACACGAGGAAGGGGCATCATTTGTATTGTTCACTACCGAATTTTGCAGCACCTGGGACAGAGTTTAACACTAATACACATTTGACAAGTGAATGACTTTCGCAGGGGTCTTAAACAGCATTCTGGGTCTGTATACTTACACTTTTCATTTGCCATTGTTCAAATCAAAAGCTAAAGTAAGAGACATAAATTGAATTAGTTAATGCTACTTTAAAAATGATTTGAATGCATATCATCTTTAAAATTCTCCTAGCCTATTAATATTCTCTACATAAAAGGAAAGAATTGATGTGGGAAGTTGTCCTCCTTCTATTACTTCCTTTATGTTGTTGCTTTATGGATCTTCCTTTATGTTGTTGTTGTTACATTTGCATACCAATACAGACCATCAGAGCATTGAACAAACCTGCAAGTTGTAAACAAAACAAAACAAAACAAAGAAAAGGAGAAGGAACTCAGATGTGAAGTTGTGGGAACAAGCCTGCCTTTCCCCTGTGGGTAGTGACAATGCCAGGGACACATGGGAGGATGAAACCCCAGCCAGACGCATGACTCAGAAATGAGTGGGTGACAGCCTGTGTCTCATAATGCAATTCCTCTCTCATAATGGGAAAAATAGACTTGTTGAAAAGTGATTTGGTTTTATTAAAATAAATATCAACTCCTCATTTGATTATTAAGTTGGTGGGATATCATATTCTATGATACATACTTTGAGATAACTCAAAATATTTTATGGGATGGTAAAAGTCCAGGTGCATCTGCATAGCTAGGTCTCCCAGATGCAAGCAGATGACTTATTTGCCAGCTCAGGGATTATGCCAAATATCATTCAATATTAAAATGTTAGACCAGGGCAAAGACATGCAGATGTCTGTCTCTGCAACACACATTCCACCAAATCTTCATGGGCACAGCCAGTTTGTCTTGGTGCATCTATACCCAAGACCTTTCTAGTTCCTATTGAAGTGGCTCAGGCTGGACTGAAGTTGGGTGTCTAACACACTTGCTGTCTGAGTTTAGGCAAACCCATCCCAGACTCTATTTTTGGGAGTCACTGCATGACATGAAAGTCACATGGCTCATTTGAAAATGTAAGAGTAAAGCTCTGCTTTTTCAAGCACCTGTAGCAATGTTTGTGACTGGTGGATGTTTGATTGACGTGGGACACAATCTCAAAGATAGGTAGAATTATCAGGGCCCTACGGAACTATTGCTAAGGATGGTGAGACAGTAAGTAGCTGGGCACACAGAAGGGCGCGAGGAGTCTACAGAGTTACCCCAACACATGCGGGAACCCAAGAGAGGAAGTGGCTCTGGATAAAACTATGGCCCTCGTAAATTCTGAGAAACACTGATATCCAAGCAGGAGAATTGAACCCAAGAGGGAAAGAATGATTTACCAAACCAGTTCACAGAAGAAACAGGCTATAAGCAGATTGGAGCATAGCCGTGTCATTGGTGAATATTGATCCACAGTTAGCAGTTCATTACAGAACAGTGAGGGGTGGAGGGAATGTGAGCAAATTGATTGGGAGCCAATGCCCATTCCATCAGCATTTTTGAGGTACTGCAGGGGATTCCCAATTCTGTAGAACGGGGGATAACCAAATTTAATCAAAGATACACCAGTTAGCAAATTTGAAGATACACCAGTTAGTAAAATTTGGCTGTGACCTTCAGATTACTTGTTAAATCCATGTAATAGACATTTTATTGTAATGGCTCAATTTTGAATGAATAAATACTTATCAATATCCTTAATGGAAACTGGCCTGAATGTAAATGTACAAACAAAAGAAAACTTGGCCTAAAGAGTTTAAGGCAGTGATGTTATTTGGAAAAATGTGGTCTACAAGATGAAAATAGTGAGGAGAAAAATAAATTAAGCTTTTCTTAAACCCTAATGAAGTTTTGCCTCCCATTCATCGTTTTTAAATTTGCTTACTTCAAAGGAGAGTTTTTAATTAACTTAATTTCAACTCAATTACTCATTATTAAAAATAAGCTTTATAGTTTTTAAGGCCCAAATAAAACTTTATCAACATATTTAGCTTCATGCCATCCATCAATTTAGCTGCAAAATATCTTAACATTAATCATTGGAAGGTTCAGTCTTGGGGAAAATTAAACTGTTGCTGTAGTGAATTTCTTATCACTGGACATTCTTAAAATGTGTGTAGTGATATGCATACACTGAAATAAAGATCAAGAATCATATGCCCCAACATAATGTCCTTGTTGTTTTGAAAAGTAAATAGTTGGAAAAATTAGATTGTTATACTCAAAACTCTGCAACTATACTAGAACCACTGACTCAGATACATTAAATAGGTGAATTGTATGGTATTTGAATTCTATCTCAATAAAGCTGTTTATTAAAGGAAGTAGAAATCTAATTTAAACTTGACAATCGTATTAAATTGAGTAAAACTCAATTGTTTTGAATTACTGACATTAATTTTTTTAAGCTAATATTAATGTAATGAAAATTTATGTAGCATCAGAATGGCACTTAGAGAAGGGATCAAGTTTGTACTTACTTGTTCATTTTAATGTGACCTCCAATGTTTGAGTTACTAGCCATACAATGTTAAATTTATTTTTAAATGTGATTAGAAGATTTCAAAAGATAATATTCACATATTACCCCAGAATAAAAATGTATATAATCTATCCAGATAAGTCCTTTGCTTACACATTGAGAATTTTAGATCTTTGGTATTTTTTCATGAGGTACTGTATCAATTGTTTCTATAGCGGTTTTGCCCATCTATTTTAATATTTCCTATTTTGTGACTTTTTAAAGAATGGAGAAAATGGAAAACTCAAAGATGTGAATGCATGACTATGAATGTACCCATTATGGGGTGGAGTGTAAACAACTACCAAAGTTCTTGCAAAGACACAAAGCAAATGCAATTTGTATCCATTGATTGTGGGACTGCAAAATAGCAGAGCCGCTTTGGACAACGGTTTGTCAATTTCTTGTAAATTTAAAGATGTGTTTGTCATATGATCCAGCAACCTAGGCAGAAGTTAAAAGGGATAGGGGACAAGAGAATGTTGCTAAAATAATTCTGAAAAAGTGCACCGATATTCTGATTTAAGGGAGGTCAAGTGAATTCAAAGCTTTGTTTGTACATATGTGTGCCCCATTCATTCATTTGCTTGGCTTGAGATTAATGTATATACAGGATGTGGCAAAAGTAGGCTTACAGCCTGGCTGGTGTAGCTCAGTGGATTGAGCGCAGGCTGGGAACCAATCAGTCCCGGTTCGATTCCCAGTCAGGGCACATGCCTGGGTTGCAGGCCAGGTCCCTAGTGAGGGCCATGGGAGAGGCAACCACACATTGCTGTTTCTCTCCCTCTTTCTCCTTCCCCTCTCTCTAAAAATAAATAAATATAATCTTTAAAAAAACAAACAAACAACAAAAAGGTAGGCTTACAGATGTGAACACATAAGACAGAGTCTATTCTTATGCCATTATTTATTAATTATTGTATTATTTTCTGTATGAACAACTGTAAACCTGCTTTTGTCCCATTCTGTACACATACATGCATTCTTCTGGTACACATTTCTTAGACGTAGGCATGTAGGTACATTGAGACTTGAGGATAACATTTTCTCATTTAATTTAGTGAGTATCTACTCTGTATCCTGAAGCTGTAGTAAATCCTTTCTATTTGTTCACTTTTTTAAAAATTTAATCTTTATCATATTTTCTTCCATTATCGTTCACTCTTTTAATCTTTAGAGAAGTTGTTATTGAAGTGTAGTACCAGAACCTTCGAAGGCTGGCTGTCTGGGATCCAAGAGCTCCTCACTTTTCCAACTACAAGCCTATTTGAAGCTGAGTTTCTTTATACACTTCAAATAAAACAACGTATCACATCAGATTGAATGCAGAAGCAGATCAGAGCATCTGGCTGTTTTGTAGTAAGCCTCACATTAAAGAGATTTACAAAGTTATAAAACAATAACACTCTTCTCACTAAGTTTTTTGGAATGAATAGTTATTGCTTTTAAGAAAATATCATTTCTGTTAACATGTAACATATTTTTTTAAATTAATAACTATTTTGAATGTCTTGGTTTTATACTTTATAATATTTTAATATCAATAGATATAACCCATATCTAACAAAGCAAAGCTCTTTTGGATCCCCCAAATTTTTAAGTATAAAATTTATGAGAGAGAGAGAGATTGATAATTGCTAATTCAGAGAAGTTCTACAAAATAGATATGATTCACCCTATTTTCAGGTGTACAATATCTTGCAAATATTAATTGAAAGAGTCTTCTGACCCCTCCCCCCAACTATGCTCTCTCTCCTGTAACATTCTGTGTCTTTAATTGGGAGCATTTACAAATGGTATTTCTTTTCAAAAAGGGCATGTATGTCTTTGAGATTCTCACCAAGGTACTGTTTATTGAGGGGGTGAAGGCAGTGCAATGGTAGGCTTGGACGGGCAGTATCCCCAGACTACCTGCTCCCACTCTTCCACAACGTTTCCTCAAGGACCATCAGGGATATGGCTTCATTAATGTGCTAGAGAAAAGGGAGGGGCTGGATATTTTAGTGGGGAAGCTGTGGCCAGGTAACTTCCTACCCCGACCTAGAACCTTTTGTTTTCCTGGTTCCTGAAAAATCCACCACCTGCCTGATTCCCTGTGGGCATTTATGTATCATTTTGGAAGAAGTTCATCCTTGGAATCACCAGCTTGGCTTTGAGTCTATTCCTTTGACAGTTTGCAAGCTTTTCCTCTTGAAGCACGCCGTATTTCCTCTGTGTGCCTTAAATGTCTCCTCTCTAAAATGGGGTGATGATCCCCACATGATAGAAGGGTTGGGAGGACTTAATAAGGTAAAACACTTAAGTGATTAGAACAGAGTAGGCAGGGAGGAAAGGTAAGCACCTTCACTTCTCATTCCCCTTGATTTCTTCTCTCCTAAATGCTTTTCTCTCTTCTCCATAGATATATGGTCAAAGGCACTCTAGATGACCTTGAGGTTTTGGATGTTTTTGTATTTTCTTTTTGCAGGAGTGGTGAAGGGAAGCTTGCAGTTACTTCACAAATGTCTTTACAGATGTTTCAGATGAGCCCTGTTTCTTTGAAGCACAAAGTGTAAATACTTTTCTATTATCCTATTTTCTACGAAGAAAATTCTTTAAAGTAAGAAGAACTTATCCTCATTTCATGATTGAAAGGCAGAGAGACCTCTCAGAATAAAGACAGTGCCTGAGGCTATCTGGATCTCCAGTGTAAACCCATGGTCTCTTCCTTTCCCTTGCTCTTCTTTCTCATTACCCCTTGGCCTTGAGCAGGGCCAGGGAGGGGTGAGCGATGCTGCGCAATGTCATGGGCTAACCCCATGCCATGTGTATAGACTCTCTTGATGATATTCCTTTCTATTGCTTATCTGTTTCCTTTGTAGGTGACCAGCAAATAAATCGGCAAAGTACAAAGTAAACTTTGTTTATACATATTAAGCCGTCCTTTAAATATTTGTGAATCTCTAGCCACAGCAAATAAAGTTTGAACCATGTAAAATTTTTAACATTCATCCATTTTTTTTACATATAAAAATGGCAACTTGAACCTAATAATCATTAGGCACAAGAATCCTGAATAGGTTAAGGAGAGACCAGCAACCTTAAGATAGCAGTCCATGCTAGTAAGAAAAATTGCAGATCAAGGTCTCCAGGAAAATAAATTAGTAGAATTTGAGATGCAGAAGAAAGCTTGAAAGAACTGCATTCATCCGTCAGTAGTTATAACTACAGAATAGCACTAATAGAGCAAAATGTCTCATTTCAATAGTTGTCTTAAGCCAGGTACAAATTAAGGGTATTGCACCTTCCTTGGGTCTGTCAACTTTTTCAAAGGAATTTGAGTCAAAAAGGAGGAGACAAATACAGAAGGAGGGATGAATAACTGTGCCCACCCCTCTGTCAGAGCTTCATAAAAGTTAGTGAGACATTAGCCCCGCTCCAGCTCAGATACTTTCATATTTATCAGCAGTAAAAAGTGCTGATGGAAGCCTCATCATTACTCCTTCAGCCTCCATGAGACATTAGCAAAATATTTCAGTTTTATACTCCTTCCCACTTCACAACTCAATAGCTACTTAATTCAAAACATTGTGCTTTGGGGGACTGAATCCACTTCAAAAGAGAATAAAGAGTTTCTTGCTGTAGGAAAAAATATAAAATCAGTATTATATTTATTATTAATGGCACTTCCATAATGGAGGATTGGATGAAGTACTATAACTACATTTTAAAAGTTCTTTATTCTACCAAATAATTTATAAAGTGCCACACAAAATACAGCCTCTTCCTTAACTCTTATAATTTGAAAAAGGTTTCTGGGAATATGTCCTCTTAAATATTAAATGCTCATGCTTATAACAATGGGGTGCTTCATGCAATGTATTTCTATGTTTCAAGAAACTAAGAGTGTAGGATTTATTAAAATAATTCACTTAAGTAAGAATCAAGACTGAGCCATAACAGAAGTGGGTAATTTTACCTCATTCAGGTAGATGGTATTTATTTGGGCTTACAAAAAAACTGGGCTTTTGTAATCTCAATATGTCTAAGAAGAGATTGGTATTTCTGAAACTGATACACACTCAGGCCTCTTTGCATCAACCACTCATATCCTGTTCCTACGAGCCATTATCAGAGCCAAGGTGAATTAATGTGAGTAGCCAAGAGCAATTAATAAATGCCAATGGAACAAGGTATTCTTGGTAGTCAGAAGCAGAGATCACAAAAGAGTCTGGTGCTAAGTTTGATTTTGATTATATTGTATGTCTCCACTCCATTAATTAGAGGACCTTATAAAGGATACACTTGTCTGTAGCTGTTAGGTCAACATCTGGACCCTTTAGCTCACAACTTTCCAAGTGGCAGTCCATTTCACAAAATAGCTAAGAGCTTCCAGAAAGAATAATCAAGACAAATGCCCTGGAAACAACCCCCGGCCCCTCCCCCCCAAAGTATCTCATTCAAGAGAGTTTGAACATGAAGCTTGTCTCAATAAGGACAGGCTAGGTTATGATGCAGTAAAAGTAACCCCTAAGTCATGTATTGCGACTTAGCACAGTACAAATTTACTTCTCATTCATCCTCACTCAGTCATGAGGCAGGACCACTGTCGTTTCAGGTTGAATCAGTCCTGTGGCCCCACCATGCCAGCTTCTGCTTCCACAGGACACAGGGAGAATGGACAACTCAAAAGTCAGGCCTCAACAGTTAAGTACTACAGCCTAGAAGTCACACATGTATTTCCACTCAAACTTCCCTAGCCAAAGAAGCCCCAGGGGCATGTATTTCATGAAGGAGTAGGAAAATGAGATAATTTTACATGTCCAAACAGGGAGAAGAACTTAACATATTGGCGAGTCACACTGATAACAAGGGCAAAGTATAAATTAAATACTTTGCCTGCATTTAAAGCTATGGATTGGAAATTGCTGGAACAAATCCATCACCAGAGAAGAGAGGTTCAGAGATAATTTACTTCAATAAATTTAAACCCTTCTTGAATAACTAATCTTTATGCTCTCCTCAGGTAACTCCTGTATGTGAATTAAGCTTACTGATTGATTTGATTCACTGATTCTCTTGAGGCCAAATCCCTATGACAAGAGGTCATTTGGGACAAGGTTGGTCATTGCCAGTGTCCTGGGAGGAGCCCTATCTCAGCCTCATTCATGGCATCTCATTTATTAAACAAAAATAAAAGTTGTTTAAAAATATTCTCAAATTTTCTAATTTTCTGAGGCTTTTCTCCAAGGGCATAACACTGTTAATCGTTAACATGTTGCTTTACTAGCAGCAATAAAAGCTCTCTTCCCCAGTCCTGCTCAAGCAAAAAGTTCTGTAAGAATTGGCCTTGGACCACGCAGCAAATTTTGTCACCCTCATAATTTCTTTTTTTAGTGATACCTGAACATCACATGTTATCTTAGTTCAAGGACAGCAGCTAATAGGCATAAGTTGATTCAATTTATTTAAAATGAGCTGCATGAGTGCCCCGGATGGGATGTCCTAGTTATTGAAGGAGAAACGTTGCATTTTTCCGCTCAGTGCACAGTACAGAGTGCTCTTGTTGGGAGGCAGGAGGCAGAACAGGGAAGGTGGGGAGAAAATGAATTAATGCCATAGCCAATGATTCTGAAAAAGCCTCCTGGTCTGAAACTGATAACATGGGGTGAGACCGGTTGAAGGATTTTAGTACACTGTGTAAGGGGCCAGTAAAATCCAAAAAGGTCAGGTCAAAGCAATCAGTAGAATTTACTCAAACATCTGTAGCTTCTTAGGGCTTTTAATGAGAATTTTCATATTAACATTTGGTTCTACCAGGGTACCGCATAATTTTCTACTCAATTTACCCCTGACAGGTTACAGACATAACAGCATTCTTATCAAATTGACTTTCCATAATGTGGAAAGACACAGAAGTTTTATGATATTCTTTGTAGAGTAAGGGGGAAGAGTATGAGAGAGAAAATAACTTTAAGGCAAGGAAACCAAACCAGGCTCCTTTGAATATTTATCACGCTTTTTATTTTTTCATATATTTTTAATATTCATCAAAAATACATTAACAGTTCTGTTTCACTTCAGCCTGGGATCATTTACAAAGTAGACAGCAGTGTTCAGATCCAAACAGTGAGTCTCTACCTCAGCAACAGAAATTAATTGGGTTTAGGAAATAAATTCATTATCTCAGTTATGAACTGAAGGTGTGGATTCAGTTTCTAGAAGTTTTCTTACCAAAAGAAATTCAGAAGAAATTTAAGAATCAGCTGAAAAGTGGAGCACTGGGTCAAAATGGAGGACCCTGAGTTCCAAGATTCTATAGACTAAACACTACTAATAGTTTGTTAACAAATAATTTACTTTTAAGCGTTATGAAATCTTTGCAGTGAGACTAAGAATTAATCACCTACACTTGCTTCTTAAAGGAAGCTAGAACTATGCTCAGAGGCTATGCTCGGAGTCACCTGCTCTATAGCTATTACTGGAGATAGAATTCCACCCACAATATCTGGATGGAAAATGTTTAGCTAATGCTTCTCCAAGGAACCAGTCTATTGGACTCTTTATTTCTAGCACTGGGAAATAATATGTTTTAGGCAGGATCTATATGTGCAATAGCTCTCTCTCCTCTCTCAAATTCATCTAATTCAATTTTGCCTTTATGTAGGAATACTTTGATTTTAAATGAGCTTATGCTAGAGCTCCATTCACAGAAATTTTAATTTAATTGGTCTGGGGACGGATCAACAGAGGCCAAAATTGAGGGCTGAAGTCATGTTATTCTTTTATTAAGAAGAAAAAAATGTAGAAATAATTGACAACTCAGACATAAAACAGATAAAAAAACTGCACATATAATGTTTAACAAAATGTTACGCAGACAAAAATTAGACATGATTTTAATATCCTGTTGACATAAACAATATGAGAATGGTTTGACCTTAACGATTGTCACTTTCTTCTTCAAGAGGTCTAGGAGGTCATCATATCACACATGTGGTCCTAGTTACCCCTTGACCCTGTCTAGAACAGTATTTTAATAGTCAGAGTTAGATGAGAGCTCTTTGCTAATTTCCTACATTTAAAGTTAATCTACAGAGAATGTGTAGAAGACACAATTTTGGTATAAGAAAGAGTAAATGATGCTAAGCTTGACAGTATAAAAGCAAATATATATCTGAAAGAAAATGAAACATAGAAAAGAAGGAGGAAGCATAGGCAGATGTGATGCTAAGGTTGATATAAATAGAGATATGATACAAGCAAACCACAGAGCTAAAACAATAAAACTACCATCCGTGGCAATGGGGAGTAAAGTGAGTTAAACCCTCATCTTTCATAACAGTGAGTCAACAGACTTCATATAAAGTTAATAAGTCAAGAAATAATAGATATACTCTGTAAAGTTAAGGAATTAACAAAGGAAAAGAAAATAGAAATAAGAGCTGGGACAAGAGAGGGAAGGAATATATTATAAGCTTATAAACACTCTAGATTTTAAAGCCAAAGACTTGTGATTTTTTTGAAAAGGAAAGAATAAAGAAAGTAGTAATGAAATAACTGGGAAACATGCACTACGTTGATTTACAGCACAGTCAAGAGCAGAGAACATCCATTTATAACCTTGACAGTTCAGAGAGCAGTGGGCGGAAAGCAGTTTTCACAAGCACACATTTCTGGTTTCCACTGGGACTGCAGAAAAGAGAAGGAGCAGGGATGGGCAGGTGTGGACTGAAGCCTAGTTACAGCCTGGAACCCGGGCTTTGCCATTTGAGTTATGAGCTTTGGCCTCCCCCAGGAGGGTACTTGCAACACAGACATTTAGAAACCCAACAGATACACTAAGAGTTTATCATGGTGCAGCTGTGTTCTGCTAATTTCACTTAATCAAAAAGACATGAATCACAGATGCAACTCAAGTCATTCATGTAATTAAAGAAAAATGATCTAAGGATAAACAAAGGGTAGGGGCTTCCTCCTGAGGATGTGAACAAGGGTCTAAGTGTTCTACTGGATGGAACCCAGTGGGGAATGCTCAAAAAAGAGAAGCCAGCTCAGAGAATATCAAGACTGGAAGAAACGCAAAACTTTTCTCATCTAGAGTTCTTAACCTGGGTAGAATGCAAGGACCCATATATCGGAAAGAAAAAATAAAAATATTTATGTTCACTAGCCCGTATCTGAAATGTAGTTCCTTAAACTGTGAATGAAAGCAGCCAACCATAAAAGCGCTAGCAATCCTGACACCCTGACACCCATATAAATGCCAAGTAATTTTATATTGCATCACTGTTGCTTCAGATACCTAAAAATACGGTTGGCACTCATTATTTTTAATATTACAGTAGTTCATAGACCCACCAATAGATCTTATTATTTAATGGATTAACAAATAAGTGCATTATGTTACTCTGACCCAGATATGTTTTTAATATTTTATTACTCTATTTCAGTAAAAGCCGTTATCTTTGTAACCCTGTGTGTTTTTATTGTAAGCATCTAAAAATTAATTTTGAGCAGAAGTCTATTGGTTTCACCAGTCTTCCCATGGGGTCTATTACACACAAAAGTTAAAAATCTCTAGACACCTACTCTATTAGTTTTCTATTTTTGTACAAAACATTACCACAATCTTAGAGCCTCCAATACCACAATTTATTATCTCTCAGTTTCTGTGGGTCAGGAGTCACAGTACAGTTTAGCTGGATCTATGGCTCTGGGTCTCACAAGACTCAAAACATGTTTGCTGAGCTGGGTTTCTCATCTGGAGTTCAGCTCCCCTTCCAGGCTTCTTCAGATCGTTGGCAGAATTTAATTTCTTGCAACTGTTGTAGGTCTGATACTTCCACTCCTCAGGGCTGACCACTCTTCCCACCACATGTGGTTCTCTCCACAACATCGAAGTTTGCTTCCTTCTGGGTCAGAAGGAAGCAGACTTCTCTCTAACTTCTTTTATTTCTGACCTATAAATCCTCTTTTAGGAGCTCAGCTGATTAGCTCAGGCTCACCCAAAATAATCCTCCTTCTGATTAACTCAAAGTCAACTGAAAGAGCCTAGCAAGGAGAGCATCTAGGTTTCACCAGCTACCATTTAGCAGTTCGCTTTAAGAATTGTATCCCTTTCAAATACTTGGCTTTCCCAGCTGACAGCTGTCCCCTAATGAAGGGCACATTGCATTGCTAATACAGTAAGTCCTCAAACAATGTCTTCTAGTTCCACATCATTTTGTTATAATGTTAATGAGATGCCACAGAAACTTAACTCTTGTTTGCATCAATTAGCCTGTGGTAAAATTGGTTTTGTCACATGATTCACTTATTGTTGCGGAATCTATGGATGAGGTTAAGTGAGGACTTAACCATACTATACCATGAACAAGTATATCAGCACAAAATGCTTGAGGAAGGGGAAGGCTAAAGGGTTAGGAAAACCTTGAAAAGCAGAAGTGGAGCTCATAATCCCAGATGTTGTCTAATTAATGCTTTTGCCAAGATGCAGAAAATATGTGCAATAAGTATTGAAGGCCCCAGAGGCAGATTTTCACTGGAAGAGGCTCCTCCACACTGTGATCACTCAGCACCTAAGGGTGTGGGTTTCAGAGGACACAGGCAGAGCTTCAGGAGACCTGGATATACATTAACCTCCACAAGTGAATTGAACCAGTGTATACAACCCTTCTATTTGTTAGATCCCCACTCAAAGCAGGACAAGGTCCCCTCCGCAATGTAGCGGATGCTCCCAAGCCTCAGTTTTGCCCAGCGAAGAGCAAACCCGAGAAGTTCAGAATGATTTCAGGTAATGCTTCCTCAGTAGACTGCATACCATTCAAACTAGCTTCTGTCCTTCTGATGGAAGTGAAAAGGTGAGTCTATACTTAGAATCTGTCCTAAGGATTTGAGATTGATAGGAGCCCAATTAGAGGGCAGCTTTTTTTAGAAGCTTATGGAGTGAGTAGACCTTTGGTTATATATATATTTTAAAAATATCACCCTCATTCTAAAATATAATGACTTTTTCAGAGCTTCAAGCCATGCCTGAGTGAGCTCTTCCCTCCACAGAAATAGTTTGCTGAGTTTCAAGTACCATAAGCCATATTGGGAAAAAGCATACTTGCTGTTCAGCAGATAACTGATGTCCCAAGAGGGCTGTGTTGGGGAGAGAGATAAGAAGCCTTGGACAGTTGTTAAATAAGAGATTCATAAACACAAAAGCAAGTGGGGAAATCACAAATAGGTAAATTTCAGTCTTAGCCTTTTCTGTCCCTCAGGTCCTTTTGGCACTCTGATGAACTGAAGGACCCTGCTTTAGGTTAAATTACTTAAATGTATAAAGTACATGGACATGGACAATAGGCCGGGAATTGACTGTGGGCGAGGCGGGGGAGGTAGGGCAGGGGAGAGCAACAGGGGAAGATTGGGACAACTGTAATTGAACAAGATAAAAAATGTAAAATAAATGTATAAAGTGAATTGCACAGTGGTACAAAGTAAAAGCTGAATTAGACTGAAATTTAGCAACCTAAGTATTAAAATAACACAAATTTATGATATAGTAATGGTTCCTCTCTTTATTGACATTAAATAACAAAAACTAGTGGACAGCCTAATAATATAATTGAAAAGTAGTGATTCAAGAGTAAATGACATTTTAAGATATCTGGAATAATTGTATTGTGAGATTAAAATAGCTCTGATTTCTATTGATGTCAAAGACCCAGATACTACTAATAATATTGCAATTCATCCCCTATACATATAATTGAAGAGCATGCTAAATTTCAGTGAAATGAAAGTGTTTTACTTTTTCCCTTAGACATTTATGGACCCTCCTCCCACCTATCCAATTTGGGTATGTGGACTCCAGGTCAAGAACCAGTGAAAATAATCTGGTTACTACAGATTAAACCATTCATGTCAAGAAAGTCTAATCTTCCTTTACATTGACTAGATTAAGCTAATAATTGCTAAATCTCATGATCTTTTCTGCAGTTTCAAGGAGTTTGAGAACTGATATAGTAGACAGACAGGCATAAGCAGAATAGGCCAGGTACAGAGAAAGTCACCAGGGCAGAGAGCCCGACTTACCTAGCAATGGGCAGAACTGGGATGAAAAGTACTGTAGGGTGGGACCTCTCCCCCAGGGTGAGCTTTCTTCTCCTAGCATATAGCTAGTGAGGGGTAGACCCCCTTAGAGGAAGAACAAGGGGGTTAGAGAAAAGACTCATCTGACTCCCATACAAGCCCTTGCAGGACCACTTCCTTAAATATTAAGCCCCCAAAGCAATGAGGTTCTGACCTGCATTAAATCTTAGGCACAAAGGCGCAGGCCTGTTGACCACAGAGACAGCGTTTTCTTCAAACTAGAGATAATGTTTAGGCCTCAGTTGTGTTTTGCCTTCAGGCCCAGAAAAGCAGCAAAACCAGATGAAGCAATACCAGGACCAAAGTAATCAATCTCTCTCTCTCTCTCACTCTCTCTTTCTCTCTCTCTCTCTTGACTGCCTTTCCTTATACTATTGTGCAAAGCCTGAACTTTGCTCTCTCTTTTCTAAGTTCCAAGGACCCTTCTTTCGCCTCTGTAACTTGTTTTCTGAGTCACGTCTTCTGCCTCTGTGACTTTCTAAATAAACTTTCTCTTATAATTAGAGTTCTTGGCTCTGAATTCTTTCTTAACAGAATTCAAGGACCAAGGTCTAACATCTGGTGCTGTTTTGCTGTTAACAAGAACAATGAAGGAAAATGAATTTCCTGTAGAATTTTAAAACCATACTGGACTAGCGAAAGAGTAAAAAACACTATTTAATTTTAATTCTGCCTCTATGGAGTCAAGGATATACACAATATGCAAATATATGCAATTAGTTTTTGAATTAGCATACTGACCCCGGAGCACTGACACTAGAAACAAAATAAAAATAAAAATCAGAGCACAGTTTGTAAGCATCAGGAAGCATGAGAACGTTGGCTTGCTGCCTAGAGCTCAGAATGTACCTTCTACAATTTTGTCTATGACAACAGAGCAGATTCCAAGCAAAGTCCCTTTTCTCCAGGGAGAAATTCACAGCCAATCTCCATATGGGAAAGATCCAGGTTATATTTCCCTCTGAGCAATTAAGTCCATTTCATCTTATCATACTTAAGAAAATCCCCAAATACAATAACACACATTTTTAATCACATTTGAAGTAGCACTGATTATTCCCATTAAAGAAGATACTTTGCTTTACAAAATAATTTACTGTAGTGTTATTAATTAAATCAACTCAATGAATGCCCACCTGGTGCCAGGAACTCTGCTAGGCGATAGGGATATAAGCATGAATAAGAAAAATGCCTTGTTCTAGAGGAGCTCACTGTTTGGTGGAAATTCCTTGAAATAAGGGTTCATTCTGATCACTATCGTTTTAAAACTCATTAAACTTGGTAGAAACACTGTTCATTGGGCAAGAGAACTTGAAGGCAGAGCTTTAGAAGCCATGGTAATTCAAGACAGTGACTAGACATAAAGATAAAGCCTCCTAGAATTCCAAGGTGGAAAGGAAATAAAGCAAGACTATCTTTTCTCAAGTCAGCAGATAGCTAAGACCATTCCCCTAAGCCTTCTTTTGGGAACAGGTGTTTTTGGAAGAGACACACAGCCACAAGAAACTCTAAGAGAAATGTGGAACAAAAATAAAGCCAGATAGCCATTCTGACAGGTATAAGACGGTATTTCATTGTGATTTCCGTTTGCATCTCTCTGATGATTAGTGATGTTGAGCATCTTTTCATATGTCTTTTGGTCATCTGTATGTCCTTTTTGGAGAAATGTCTGTTGAGGTCCGTTGCCCATTTTTTAATTGGGTTGTTTCTTCTTTTGAGTTTTGTTAAGTATTTTATAAATTTTAGATATTAACCCCTTATCAGATATATTGATGAATATGTTCTCCCATTCTTTGAGTTGTCTTCTTATTTTGTTAATAATTCCTTTGCTGTACAAAAACTTTTGGTTTGATGTTCTCCCATTTGTTTATTTTTTCTTTTGTTTTCCTTGCCTAGGGAGATATATCTGATAAAATCTTGCTACAAGCAATGTCTGAGATTTTGCCACCTAGGTTTTCTTCTAGGACTTTTATGGTTGCTGGTCTAACATTTAAGTCTTTGATCCATTTTGAATTTATTCTTTTGTGTGGTATAATAAGGTGGTCTAATTTCATTGTTCTGCACATATCTGTCCAATTTTCCCAACGCCATTTATTGAATAAACTATCTTTAGCCCATTGTATGAGCTATAATCCCATTTCTGGGAATATATCAAAAGGAACCCAAAACACTAATTCAAAAGAACATAAATGCCCATATGTTTATTGCAGCATTATTTACAATTGCCAAGATATGGAAGCAGCACAGGTGTTCATCAATAGATGATTGGATAAAACAACTATGGGACATTTGCACAATGGAATACTACTCAGCCATAATAAAAGAAGAAAATGTCACCCTTTTTGACAGTAGGGATGGACCTGGAGAACATTATTACAAGTGAAATAAGCCAGTCAGAGAAAGACAAATAGCATACAATTTCACTCATATGTGGAATGTAATGAACAAACTGATCAAATAAGCAAAACAGAGACAGACTCATAGATGGAGAACAGATGACAGCTAGTGAGGGGGAGGTTAGAAGGGGTGGAAAGATTGATAAAAAAGGAAAAAGGACTCATAGACATGGACAAAAGTATAGTGATTGCTGTGGGGAGGGGGGATAGGGGAACTAAATGGTAGTGGGAAAAATATAATAAAGATTAAACTAAGAATAAAAAAGAATGAAACCAGGAATACAGTGGGCCTATCTGTCTTCCCCATGGGACAGTTAGTGTACGCTTTCAGTGCATTTGGTGTGACTGAATTTCTCCTAAAAACTGGAGAAAGGATGAATATTGGAACCAGACAAGGAAAAGTCAAACAGATCTGTTTGAACAATCACCAGATGAGAGATACAGGGGTCATGCCAAAGTGAGGAATGCACAGAAACCATGGGCATGGGGAATTAGAACCTCATTCCCTCAATGCTCTGAAGGGCAGAGAAGTTTCAGAGAACTTTAGGGTCACATGAGAAGTCAAACCATGTACACTCGTTCACGAACATCACTGTTGTGTAACATGAAGTGCACCGTGAATGAAGGTGTTAAATATATGATCCAGAAATAAATCTTAACAAAAGGATTAAAACCGTAGAATTGGCATTTGTGCAATAAACTGTGAAAGACTGAAATGTGTATTTCCTATCTTCACACACAAAGGTGTTTGGCTCATTGTGCTCTGGAAGTCAGCAACTTTCTTTTCCAGTAACATAAACCACTCTCCCAAGTTATATCCCTAACAAAATGGCTTGGTTGGATTCATTTCCCCCACCCCCACCGCCCAAAAAAACAACTACCTGTAGATTTGTGTGCCACTAGTAATGTATGGTAGAATCTTTGCCTGTGGTTGAGGTCCCAGGTCTCTAGAACCTTAAAGAGAAGGTGCTTACGGATTCAGAGTGTCAAGGTCATAGCCAGGGCACAACTGGGCCACAGAAGTACCTGGACAATTTATCAGGTAGAAAGGCATGAGGAGCTTGATTATATCACAGATTTTGTCTGCCTGGTGCTCTGAGTTCCAAGTGCTAAAGAGACAGGAAATATGCTATGTGATGTTGAAATACACACATACACACACACACAAAAACTTCTGGCTTTTTCTTTAAACATATAAAAACTCCAGTTAGGAAGAGGAAAATTAAAAAAAAGAAAACTTGTGAAAGAAGAAAATGATGAAGTGTCTTACAGGCCTTTTTCAAAAAAGGGAAAAAAATCTATATTAAGACCTTGAATTTGCATTAACAGAAGGCAAATTGGGAGGAAATACAAGAGCAGCAGCAGCACATAGGAAAGCTGTGGGGGGTTGATTCAACGGGTCCTCCCTTCTAATTTCTCTTGATCCTTCTGTGGGGGTATGTCTATACAGAAAGAGGCTGGGAGGCAGTAGTTGGGAGCTAAAAATGGGGGTTTTAGAATTTCCCTTGAAATTGCAAGGGCCCAGCACAAATGTTTTATTTAGATTTTGTGTTTCAGATTGTCTTCATTTGCATCCCCTGAGATTTTGGGAAAAAAGATTGAGTTAGGGAGTTGCAATCAAAGTATTTTCTGGAGCATGCTCCCAGGAGCTTCCTATAAGGAAGAGAGAAAGTTGGGACTGGACAGAGAAAAGCTGACCCTCAGTGCAGTTACTACACAGTCCTTGTCCACTCTACAGGAAGCTGGGATGACCTTCTCAGTTCTCTCAAATGCGGCAAAGTGGTCAGGCCCTTGTATCGTTACTCAGCCATTGCCTCTGCTGCCTAGCCTTAAGAAAGGCAGTCTCCTGCAGCCAAGGGCAAATTCCAGGGAGGGCCCTGTAGGGGAAATCACTGTAGATGCTATACGGCTCCAGCAACAAAGGCGTCTGGGAAATGTCCGGCTGTCTGTTTAACTCTCTGTAGCCTCAGGCTTGGCTGCCTACCCAGAACACTGGAATGGCCCCAGGAAGGAGGTTAATGAATGTGTAGAGTGTGGTACTGCCTGATGTTATCTGCTCACTTTAGGAATGCATTGTTCTTTCTGGTGGTCTAGTGACGGCCCATCATGTGGTTTTATTACTAATTCCCTATAAAAAGGGACCCTGTCCTAGTAGGGGTGTGGATTCTTCCTGGCCAGCCACTATTGAAAGCAGCTGTTTTGCCTATGTACGTAAGTTTCTTCTATTAAAACTCTTATGAATATGAATAAGGCTATGTGTCAGTTCTTTGGCATCAATCTTAAATATAGACTTTTGGGGCTTTCCCCTTATAGGTCCCTATTGTGAATAGTCAACAAGTAAAATCTTTTATAACTGGGGGTGAAGTATTGACCTGAAGAAGGGATCTGGATGATGCTCCATACAGATCAGCAAAAAAATGAAGCTTACTGGAAATTATGGAGGCCTAAAACCCTTCTTGCCACTATTCTTCTCAGATTCTCAGGCAGGGTTCCAGTGGGAGCCAAGGCTAGAAGCAGTCAGAGCCTGGTTTACTCTTGTTAAAAAGCAACATTTCCGTAATGGGTGTGGTTCAGTGTACTGGGTGTCATCCTGCAAACTGAAAGTTTGCCGGTTCAATTCCTGATCAGGGCACATGCCTGGGTTGCAGGCCAGGTCCCCATTTGGGGGCTTGGGAGAAGCGACTAGTTGATATTTCTCTCAGCACATCTATGTTTCTCTCCCTTTCTCCCTCTTTTCTCTCTAAAAATAAATAAATAAATAATCTTTCAAAAACAAAATTCAACAAGTAAATTTGGAGATCTGATTGGGTTTATTAAGCAGTTCATGAACTGGGCACTATCCCATGTAGCAACTGGAAGTGTGCTCCAAGATGAGTGGTATAAAATGGAAGGTGTTTCTAGAAAGATGGGCAGGACAAGGGAGCTGTTAACAAAAGAAAAGAACAAATTATTTTTGACCTGGACTGTTCTTTGGGGAAAGAGAATGGAAAGTGTTTTTACCCTGCAGATTGCCTTATGGTGCTTGACCAGAATATTCCATACTGATTAATTAAGACTATGTTTCTGGGAGAGGTGAAACTGCAATTAGATCAGGGTTGTTATCATGGGCTTTTAGCACAAGTGATGGCATTTTGGGCCTGTAGTTTCCTCTTTAAGACCCTGAGCACATCTCTCATGTGATCCATTGTCATCATTCCCTTTGACCATCAGCAATGCCTCGTGTTGAATCACAAACTGCTCATTGCTACTCCTGTACCCCCAGCTAAGTGATTTTGATCACCAATTTCCGGCATTGGGGGTTGGGGGGCAGTCCCATACTAACAAGCAATTCTCAAACACTGGCTGGGTGTCCTGCAATTCAATTCTGGAACAATCTACCTAGAAACAGCATCCGATGCCACAGGTTAAGGGTTCAGTCCTCCAAGACTGCCCCTGCTCCTCCATTTCAGATACCAATGTAAAGTTCAGGTTGCCTCTTGTGCTTCTGACCAATTGGCTATGGACAGGCGTTTCCAACGATCTTGGGTTTGATTAATTTGCTAGAGTGGCTAAAGTAACTCAGAGAAACATTTGCCTACTGGATCACCAGTTCATTCTGCAAGGATATAACTCAGGAATGGCCTGATAGAAGAGATGCACAGGACAAAGTACGGGGGAAAGGATGGAGCTTCCCATCCCTCTCCAGGAGCACCGCTCTCCCTAGTCTCCATGTGCTCACCAACCCAAAAGCTCTTTGAATCCCAAGAATTTGGGGTTTTAATACATAGGCACACTGATTAAAACCTTGGTCACTGGCAATAGATCTAACCCCAAGATCCTCTCCCCTCCTGGGAAGATGAGGACTGACTAAAATTCCAGCACTTTAATCACATGGTTGATTTTCCTGAGAACTAGCCTCCATCCTCTGGTTTCTGATCAAAAAGTCACCTCATTAACACAACAACAGATATCTTTATTGTGGTCATCACAGGAAATTCCAATGGTTTTAAGAGCTTTGCTTGAGAAAGGAGAGGAAAATGAAATACATATTTATTATAAATCACATCACACAAGCTCTTAAGAACAAGGCTAGATTCTCTCTTGTTCCAGCTGAGCCTCTGAATCTTCTAGAATCGCCGAATGTTTGTACCAGAAGTGCCTCAGCAATCTGCTACACACCTCTTATTTTTCAGCTGAGCTGAAGGCAATCAGACAAAAGCCACAGAGCAAGTATT
This sequence comes from Micronycteris hirsuta, assembly GCA_004026765.1. NCBI lineage: Eukaryota > Metazoa > Chordata > Mammalia > Chiroptera > Phyllostomidae > Micronycteris > Micronycteris hirsuta. The sequence continues at coordinate 24,190 of PVJI01016161.1, forward strand.
AACGTCAGCTTCCCACCACTACAGAGAATGAAAGAGAAGAGAAATCAGTGAAGAGCCCTGGGCAGAGGCTAGACCTTGGACTCCTTTGAGATTTTAAATACAGTACTCTGAGAGGTTGGGAAGGATGCAACTCAGCTACTAAATATGAAGGTTACAAACAGTGCCATTTTAGTTTCTTCCCTTCAACCCAGCTTTGTGGATTGTGCCCCAGTAGGGAAAAGTTCAAAACATTTTATTTTCCATAGAGTATAGCTCAGTCATTTTTTGGCGGCTTGTGAATCAGCTACAGCCTAAGATATCCTTGTTTGCCTGAAAGTGCCATTTCGCCCCTGGGATCCTGGCCTTGTTTGTTCAGTATGGCTACCCGAGCTAAAGCTAAGCGGTGATTTTATGTACTGCAACTTCCTAGGTCGGCTTCCCCCACCATCTCCCCTGTATTTAGGACGGGAGGCCTTCTCCTTTTTGCTTGGACGCAGAGCCACACAATGTTTGCCAGTCTCCCTTGGACATGTGCCTGAGCTCTGCTTAATGGGTGTGTGTGGAAGTGAGGTTACTGCTTCCAGAACAAGTTCATAAACTCTGCCTTGGTACAAGTCTCATTGTCTTTCCCTGGAGCAGAATGGATGCTGAGGATCTAGAGAAGGGAGGGGCCACAAGACAGAAGGTCCCTGAGCCAGAAATTCAGGCACATGTGGCTCACTGAGGAGGAGCTCACAGGAGAAGTGGAATGAGGAAAGCAAAAGGGTGCAGAAGAGGAAGCTAAGGAAGGACATGGTCTCCACTGGAGTCTAGCTTTGTTCTGAGAGTTTCTTATCTTATGAGTTTCTGAAGCACCATTGAGTTGTGACACTTTGAGACATGGAGTTGGCCTTTCTACCTCTGTATCAGTTTATTATTAGCTATGAGGTACTTCCTGGGGTGCTGGAAGGATAGAAGGCATTAGTGAATCTGAGTGCTCTGGAGTATTCCTCGGCTGGGGGATAAGGCATGCAGATGGAAATTGTGAGACTTTATCAGCCAATATTTACAGCTTCTGGGGATGGGTGCATCTGCCTGGTAATGGGGATCTGGGAAGGGCACCACTGCTTTTCATTTACTTGCATTGAAAACTAACTGATGCCCTAGCTGGTGTGGCTCAGTTGAGCATCGCCCTGTATACTGAAAAGTTGTTGGTTCAATCCCCAGTCAGGGAGCCTATGAGAGAAAGCCAATCACTGTTTCTCACATCGATGTTGCTTGCTCTCTCTCTCTCTCTGTCTTTCTCCCTGCTCCTTCCTCCGTCAGGAACATGTATGAAGGACACATGGAGAAGGGTGGGAAGTGGGGACGGCTGGGGTGGGGGGCAGTGGTGGGGGGAAAATGGAGACAACTGTACTTGAACAACAATAAAAAATGTGAAAAATAAAATAAAATAAAAGCATAATAAGAAAAAAAAGTCCTCAGGTGAGTATTAAAAGAAAATTTATTGTGAACCTACATCAATGTGGCTTTAGTTTTCATCTTGTCCCCCCTAAAATAAATATTTTGACTAAGAAGTAATGAAAACTGAAGAGAATTAAAAAAACATTTTAAAATTAATCATACAGTTTCTAGTTACAAACAAATAAAATGTTTCTACTTAACTTAGCAGAAAAGGGATTTATTAGCAAAAGGAATATTAGGAAGAGGGATTTTTTAAATTATCAAATAGTTCCAAGAGTCGCTGGAAAGTATTGAGAATGTAGCTTGCAAACATGGCAGAAACAAGGAAGGTTGTGCAGAAAGAGAAACACAACCCAAGTTCACAATGTCTATACGAGATGATGCTGCAGCACCGTCAGCCCTGGACACCGCACTGCCATCATCTTCACTGTTACCTTCCATTTAATCTGTGGGGAAAACGCTTTGCACGGCATTCTATTCATCTGAATTTAGGATAGACACTAAAAGAAGGTTCAATGCGTAAGGTAAAATGAGCAGAAGTACTATCCATGGCCTAGGTGGAATACTCTGTTCAAATGCATGAGCACATCTGCCTGTTCTTCCACCATCATAGCTTTATGTATTTGACACTTGATGTCTTTGAAAGGTCAACAGATCTCTCTAAAAACATAAATAACCTTAACATTATTAAACACCTTAGCTATCAGCTAACACTGTAGTTATGGTTATGTTTAAGTTAGCTAAAAATAGGGCCATAGTGATTTGGAGTATCATATTTCCAAAAGGAAAAAGAAATGCTGATGGAGGAAGATATACTGGCCTCCACTCAGATTTTGGGAGCATTTATTGATCATGTTGATTTTCCCTGCCAGGGCCCTGCTATTGCCTCTAAAGTGGTAACAAACTTCAATAGAAATAGTTTTCCTTCAGAAGTCACAGTGCATCATTTATCTTCAACAAGGGAGTACATTCATTCTGCACAGCAAAACAGCCCTACTTCTGACTCCAGTGCGAAATCCATAGCAGTTTAGGGTCCTCAACACCAGGAGTCTCAACCAATGAGCTTATTTTGCACATGTACATTTTTATATATTTCAGCTGGTGTAGTAGGTTGCAAAAATGACCTTCCCGTATACAGACACTTTGCTTGGACATGATGTTCTAGCTCCTCCCACCAACATATGGAATCTATTTCTCCTCCCTTTGATTCTTGCTGGCTTTGAGACTTGCATTGGTCAATAGGATGTGTCAGAAGTCATAACATGCCACTTATGAGTCTTGGCCTCGAAAAGATTTGCGTTCTTCTATCTAGACTGCCCTGGCTAGCCTGCTGAAGTAAGAGACACATAAAGCAAAATGAGTTATCCAGCAAAGCTATCATTTAGAATGGAAGGGCAGATAAAGTGCTTCCCAGGTAAGGTCAAATTAAAGGAGTTCATCATCACCAAGCCCCTTATTATATGAAATGTTAAAGGGACTTCTCTAAGAAAAAGAAGATGATCAAAACTATGAATGGTAAAATGACAATAAACTCACTACCATCAACAATTGAATTTAAACAAAAACAAAAACTAAGCAAACAACTAGAACAGGAACAGAGTCACAGAAATGGAGATCACATGGAGAGTTATCAGTGGGGAAGAGGAGGGGGGTAATAAGGGGAAAAGGTACAGGGAATAAGAAGCATAATTGGTAAGTACAAAATAGACAGGGGGAGGTTAAGAACAGTATAGGAAATGGAAGAACCAGAGAACTTATATGTACAATCCATGGATATGAGCTAAGGGGCGGGGGGACTGCTGGAGGTTGGGGGGCCAGTGCAGGGAGGAGGAAAATAAGGAGGAGAAAAAAATTGAGACAATTGTAATAGCATAATCAATAAAATATACTTTAAAAAAATGAGTTATCCCAGTGTAGGTCATTTTGAAATAACCAGCCCCAGCCAACCTGGTTGCTTACTACAAACAAGTAATCCCAGCCAAGACAAGGAGACCCACTCAGCTGATCCCAGTCAAAATTGCCAACTGGTGGAATTATAAGCACAAAAAAAAAAAGTGTTTTTAAGGCACTAAGCAAAGGGATGTTTTGTTGATCCACAAAATCTACTAAAGAGAGTGAATTAGCTGTTGCCAGGTAGACATAGGCAGAGAATAAAGATACTCAAAGCCTGGGAAATCACACTCGTGTTTTATATTTCTTATACACTAAAACTGTGGGGAGACATGTGAATCTTATTCTTTTGGCAGGCATTAATTTTTTGACCATATATCACTGTCATTTCCAGGAGAACTTGATAATAGCCAACACTGCTCACTTCCAACTCCAAGAGAGCTAAAAGAAGGGAAAAAATGAGCTTCAACACATTTGTGGTAATTACTGGCTGCATAATTAAAACAGAAATCTGTCATCTACAGCCAGGGGTGAAGCAGATAAAATTTAACATAAACTGGCATAAAAATAATTAAAAACTAGACTTTTAAATTAAAAGGTGACTTTTAAATAATTAAACATTTGCTATTGTTCTAAACACATTTGGGGCTAACCTTTAAGAATTGCTCAGTGTCCTTTCTTAACCAAATTTTAATTATGCCTAATGGAAGTGAAAAAGTTGTCCATCCATTGATTTATTAAGTGCATATTCTGTATAAAGTAGGCTTTCACTAGGTGCCTCAAAGAATGGGACACTCTCTGCTCTCAAAGATGTGATAATACAGAAGGGGAGATAAGTGCTTCTAAATATCACTTAATTGTTAATTTTCCATTAATTGGCATAAAGAGAAGGTATTCTCAAAGAGGTAGCATCTGAGCTACTTGAGGAGATAGGGAGAGAAATTGGTATATAGAGCTCAGGAAGGCCATACAAAGCTTTGAGCAAAGCAACTCATGAGGATCTTCAGAATGGTACTTTCAATAGTGGCTTGGATGCTATCAACTCTCAGGAAGGGAATTGTCAACAATCTTGTTTTGGAGAGCAACCCATTATTCACTCCCTGGAAGTCCAATTAGGTATCCAGAGTAAGTAAACATTTTTCTTACAGTCATAAACTCTAGCAGCTGAAGAATGAGATTCCAAACACCAGGCAACTCTGGTATTAAATAGCTTCTGCAGGAAAACAAGAAATGTGATCTTTCACAATCCCAGCTGTTCCAAGCCACAAAAACATCTGCAGGTCACCTTTGCTATAGGTGACCTTGGTTACCTCTATTGGCCCCAACCTCTGTCCCTGTGTTGAATATTTCCAACATGTTGTGTGTTTGTTTGACATTAGAGCACCAAGTATGGCTTTAAGAAGGTGTTTGATTTGAGCTACCTTAGTTGGACAATGAACAAATGTTTCCCTCCTCACTGAGAGACTAGAAGCACCCGGCTTCTATCAATACATCTTCCACTAGTCTCTGTCTCCAGTCACTCTTCCCTCCCTCCAGATCCTGTAGTGAAAAGTCCGAGCTCCTAGATAAAGCACACCCCTCCCTTTGTACACACAACCTATCATTTTCACCACTGAAGGCTATCAATTCAGTAACTTTTCCCTCTTCTCTGTTATTTTTTTCTTGCTCTAATAGATCTTATGATCGTTTCTACCATTTAATTAAAAAATGATTTTCCCTTGATTCTTCCATCAACCTCCAACAAACAAAACCTTTTATTCTTTTTATAGAACTCCTTGAGTGATCTATATTCGGTCACCAATTGCTCCTGTCCCATTCTGTCTTAAACCATTTTGACCAAGCTTTTACCCCCTTATTCTAACTAATATGTATCCTAAGATGATCAATGACCTCCATGTTGCTCAACCTAACAGTGATCTTACCTGACATGTTGTAAAGTTCCTTCTTTTTGAAAACATTTCTTCACTTAATTTCCATGACATCACACTCTCATTGTTTCTCACCTATGCTCTAGTCATTTATTCTAAGATTCTGTTGCTGCTTCCTAACTATCTTCTTGGCATTAGAGATTAGAAGTGCCCCAGAATTCAGATCTTGGCTTTTGTCACTATTTTATCCAAATCCATTCTTTGGTGAGTCTCAACCTTATGGCCTTGAATAACTCAGAACTACATACAAGCATACAGATAAGGCCTCAAAATTTATCTCTTCAGCCTGAACTTCCCTCTACTCATCTCACTATTTGACAGCTTACTTTTTAACGTGGATGAATGATAGGTACTTTAAATATAATGGGTCCCCAAATGAACCTTGATCTTTCTTTCTCATATGCTCTTCACGGAGTCTTTTCCATCTCAGAAAACTGGAATTCTTTTTTTATCCAGTTGATTAAACCATACTCCTTGCCATTCTCTCCTATTCTGCAAGTCTGATTGTCAGCAAACTTGACAGACTCAACTATAAAATATTTCCAGAATCCAACCAATTCAGTGACTATTATCACATCTGTTGCTAAAACCTTTGTCTAAGCCACCGTTTTCTATCACCTGTAATATTGTGATGGCTTCTTAGCTTGTCTCCACACACCCACCAGTCCATTTTCAGTAAGTTAGCCAGAGTGATCCAGTAAGAAGTAGAAGCAGATCATAATACTTGTTTCTGGAAATTCTCCAGTGGACATTCACTTTATTCCAACTTAAAAGATAACATGTTTTACTGACCTCAAACAATCTGTGCTCACTTTTTTTGGTATTATCCTCACTCACTTGGCTCAGTCACCTAAACCCTCTATCTGCTATTCAAACATGCCAGGGAGACCCTACCACAGTCTCTGCTGTCGATTTTTCCCTCTGGTTTTCTTCAGGTATCTTCATGGATGTCTCTCTCACTTCTTTTAAGTAATTTACTCAATTGTCCTCTTGTTTTGTAAGGTCTTCCTTCTTGGATATTTTTCTAAAATTTTTACCCCTATTCCTATTATTATTCTTTCTAACCCCCTTTATTGCTTTATTATCTTCTAAGCAATTATATCTATCTAAAATTTTACATATTTTATAGTTTATCAATCCTTTGTCTGTAGAATAGAAACTATATGAAGTTAAAGATTTTAGTCTGATCTCTATCTATATTGATTGCATTATTATTACCAGTCAATTGTCCTTTTTCTGAATCTACACCCTTTGCAGTTTATTTCAAGAAAGGTTAAGTATACTTATATGCTTCCTTGCTGTTGGATTTGGCCATGAGACTTGCTTTGGTCAATGGAAGGTAAGGAAGGTGTGGCAGTTCCAAGCCTAGACTTTATAAGGCATTGTATGTTTCTACTCACTATTTTTATACTTCTGCCATTGCTATGAGGAGCATGTGCCATGTAGCCAGTGGTCCCATGAGGATAGGACCCATATAACCTGTACAACCCATTGGTTAAAGTCTTGATCAGCTGAATCCAACCTATCTAGATCAACCAGATCCCAACCATCTGATACACACATAATAGAGAGATAAATGTATGTTATATATGTCACTGAAATTCTGTGATTGTTATGCATCAATAACAGACTATTATATTGTTATGTCCACAGATCCTGGTGCATAATAAGTACCCAATAAGTAACTGATGAATAAATGACCATGTAAAAGAAGTATAATTTAATCTGTCGGGAGTCTCTAGTACTTGCTAAATACTTGCCTTTGCATCCTCTAGAAGAGAACATAGGGACATTTGACTGGTTCTGACCAATGAATTATGAACTAAACTGACATTGTGTCACTTCCAGGCTAGAACATTTAATTGCAAGACATTCTAAAGCTCTATTTTTCCCTTTGGCATAATGAGAAGCAATGTTTGCAATGACAGTTGCCATCATGTGTAATAGAAATGAGCAGGGCCTCTAGCTTACCTGCAATAGGTGTATAACATGTATGAGAAACAGACTGTTAGTGTTTTAAAGCACCGAGATTTGGGATTTTGTTTTTACTGTAGAATAACCTAAACTATGTCTTATCTCTTTGCATATAAAATAATATGCAAATAAGACATTTAGAGTCATCTTAAATTATTTAAAGTGGTTTGAGGTGTTGTTTTTATATTCTTATTTTATACTCTTGTTTTAGAGAGTACATTTCTAATATAAGTTTTTACTCTAAAGGAACTTGGGTTCAAATCTGGAAATAGCCATGTACTACATTTGTGACATTGGATAAATCATTAATCCATTATAATCCCATTTCCTTATTTATCCAATAGGTCTAATAATATCCCTCTCAGAGAAAATTGTTTTATTGCATTCATATATCTGGTGTTTATTCAAGATGTACTGAGCTCATATTTTGAGCTCAAAGAGTTGGATATCCAAGAAGTGACAAATCATAAATGCATACTGCTATGTTACCAGGCACTGCATGTAGTAAATTCCAGGAGAGCCTCAGAACAAGAGTGTGAGAGGGATGAAAAAGAGAAACGACATCTGGCAAGGAAATAGGAAGACACCATGCATGAGTCAGAAGCAACTATCTGAGCCAAGTAAATCAGAACTTGGACCCTAGTTTTAAGGCAAACTTTAATTTCTGTACTGAGCTCTCTGTCCCAGTAAGCTACCCTCTGTCACCTCTCTGCAAAAGTGTCTGCTTCTTGTTTGAGAGTATCTGACCCATTAAACATGAGTTTGCTGTCCTGGATAGCACATGACCTTAGAAAAGTTGATTTTTGGTGAACTTCTAGTACTACAGAACTTTTCAAGCCGTTATAACTTCTAGCAACTTTTTTTTACTGATGTCATTTCAATCTTCAGTTATTAATTCTGTGATTATTTAAACACCAATAATCTCCCTCATTAAATGTTATGTTCCATGAGGACAAATTAATATTACATGCCCAGTGCATAGAATGCTGTCTGGCAGGCAGTACAAGCTCAGCAAACAATTGGTAGATGAATGAAGAAATGAGTGTGAGGTCTCAAATATCTACTGCGTCACTCCCCCTAAATCACCACTAAAGTTCGTTTAATAATGTTTGATGAACCTAAATACTTAGAAAAGAAAATAACCCCAATACAATGAATTTACTTTAAACATAAACCAACTGTTTCCAGTAAGGAAGGTTTACATTTTAAAATAGAACCTATAGAGGGAAGTCTATTCAAGCCCAATGAAAGGTGATATAATGGTAAAGTTTCTGACTAGAGGTATATTTAATGGAAAGGGGACAGAAAAGCATTTTGAAATGCATTTCCATGCTGGTCTTCAAATTACAGCATCTGCATAATTGTTTACTTGTAAGTTTGACCAGGAGGAAGAGAATAGAGATTCAAAGAAGCAAATGAAAAAAAATACATAATTTTACCTAAATGAGATAAGTTTTATTAATTCTACCTTCATTAAAAGTGAGGAAGCTTGAATCAAGTGTGTGCTAGAAATTATAACTATCCTTTGAAATGGAAATGCTGGGGTGCATGAAGAATAATGATAAAAGTGGGCCAAAAGGGTCCTTGATGTATTCTGATGTAACGAAAGATTTCAGATTGTGCTTTTCATGTCACTTTATTTGGAAATACTTTACTATAATGTGACAAATCAAAATAACTTAAGCAGGAATACTTCTTTAGTAAGAATGGACTGTAAAAAATTATGTGTTTGAGTTTAAAACTGAAACCATAAGACTCAAGAAGTAATTCCTCATCATAAATGCTAACTCTAAAGAGTAAAAGAGTAACAAGTTTGTAAAAAGTGTGGGTTTTCATCTGAATGTTGGGATGCTAAACCAAATTATATAAATACTTGGTTTGGATTGAAAATCAACTCATTTAGCACTGTGTCAATGCTCCAAAAACTGCATGTTTCTTATTTTATACAGATCGTCTGCTCAATTTGCCTTTAATTTACTGTATAAGTAGTGTGACCTCATTTCACGGAGATGAAGACAACCTCAGACTCATTCAGAACAATAATTATGGATTACGGAGGAATAACATAATGAGAAGATCCCGTTTGCATAAATTGCTGTTTGAATGTTGTATGCCAGTGTTGTCTTTGTCAGGGTTTGACACATCTGCCAGACTCAGCTGTGACTCCAATGGGAAACACAAATTTAATGTGAGTGCTGAAAATGTGGAAGCCTGTAAGATTTACAGGAATGGCATCTCAGCTGATGTGAAATTTTTCTTTCTGTGTAATGGCATTACCATGGGATGCCAACTTGCTAAGTATTTATGAGGATTATTTCAATTCAGATTTAAAACAACCTTTGTGACATCAGTATTATTAATATTATTCTCATTTGAAACCATTTAAAGCTGATGTTCACCTGGGTATTTTAGGCATGTTCTTCTATGTTTAGGATGTACCTTCTGCCTCATCCAAGCTCAGAAAGTATGTTCCCATGTATTGAAGATACATGCCTTATTAAGGCAATAAAACATCTATATATGGCTCAACTAGAAGTCAACCTTGTTGCTACTTATGAAGAATAAAGCATTCAAAGAAAGTTAGTCATGGGCCTCTCATATTTCTACACATTTTATGAGTAAAGCCTTAACTGCCTTTCTTCTGGATTATCTTTTCAAGAATGTTCACCTACTGAGCAGCCTTAAAAGACACATAGATTATCTCCATCTGAAGCTAAGGACAGGTTTACTTACATTTTTATATGATAGATAAGATAGTTCTGGAGGACAGGGTAGGCATCCTTACTATTCATAATGATAATGTAATGTCACCTGTGATCAAAGGGAGGGCATGCCTGCCCCATGTGCAATTTGGGTTTCTGAAGCTTAATGTTTTTCTGAAATGCAACCTAGTACACATACAGGCATCTACTTGGGCTCATCCATGTAGCTCCTTTTGGATTTGAGAGTAAAGATAACTGACAAAAATATGCTGATGCTCTCGCTGCTTACTGTGCTTGAGTAATCAGGTCCTCTGTGCCTGACGCAGGAGCCTCCTATATTCTGCAGACGCCCACAAAAGTGTGGCAGACTAACTCAGCTTGCAAGTGGGTAAAGTCTCAGCCGCTTCACAGCCTTGCCTCAAAGCTGTACCTTTGTTTATCTTGTATCATGGCAGCATGATACTAGTCATCTAAACTTTCATATATATATAGCTTGCAAAGGAAAGTGTTTTAATCAAATTCTTCCAGCCTCTTATTGTCCATTAGAAAATGATATTTCAGCAGCAAACTCAAGTGTCCCTTGCTCTACATGCCATCTTAATGAAGAAGGAAACCCTTTCCACTCATGTATTTTGCAACATCTATCCCCACACACTCTTAATTTGGTGGGGTGGTTTGTTACTTGGGTGTAACTGGTTCATGTTCAAACTTTACTGCCTTTCCAAAGCCAATGCAATGGAAGGATCACATGTCACTGTGGCCTGGAAGGGCTTAATCAGGGAAAGTAGAAGTGTATCAGATGCCCTTGGTGCCCCAACTCACATTTTTTCAGCCTCATGTCTCATCCCAGCTGTGGTGGCAGCAGGCAGGTCCTTACAGGCATCGAGTTACTTCACACCCACTGTGTCTCATCTTCATTATGTTCTGTACTTCCCTTTCTATTCTGGGTCTTTTATGATGTTCCAAAACCAAACAACAGTCTACGCATCAGGCATGAATGCACTTCCTAGGAGTGCTGGTCTGGTAGTGTCCCTAGGGATGGCTCTCAATGGGGGCCTGGAGGCTAATGAATACCTATTTTTCCCAACTGATTCTTAAATGGAGAATTCAGAGAAATATCTATAACTTGTTTAGAAAACCCTTGAAGAAATCAAATTCAAGTGGCACACAGCAGTGACCTTAACAAAACACATCCTCATACTGGCTTTTTCTCCTTTTTTCATACCCTCTTGTGCCTCTTTTCTAATCTCTGGAATCACCTCATAAACTACCTGTATATAAGTCCTTGCCTCAGGTTCTACTTCTGAGGGAAATACAAGCTAATCCAATGGTGGAGCAAAGAGACCAATGCCTCTGGAACCAGGCAGACCTGAGTATGTACTTTCTACCTGGAAGATCTTAAATAAGTTATTTAACCTCTGTGAGCATCAGCTTCTTCATCAGCAAGATGAGGAAAAATACTTACCTGATATAGGCGGAGGATATTGATTATAGAAAAAAAATCTCACAGTCCTTAACATATAGTTTGTAATAGCATCAGTGTTCAACAAAGAGCAGTAATTATTGTTATTATAGACTGAGCAAATCCCAGGGGCACCCTGGACATGAGAGGGTTAGAGATACTGATGCTTTGACTTCAATGACTATCTGGGGACCACTAACCTATAGGACTTTACCACTTTAAGAACACAAAACCATATGCATTATTTATAAATTACTGTTAATAGAAATGATTGCATCATAAATAGCTTCTGCGGTCCATAAAATTATTTATGTGTTTGTAGAAAATTATACATTTGAAGAATAAGCTGTGTCATTACATTTCTACTTTTCTCCTTAATTCTTTCTACCCTTCCTTCCTACCTCTTCCAGTCAGCTTATCACTGTGCAGTTGTGGCCTCAGGGAAGCAGAAATTTAGAAGTTTAAAAAATATTCAATTCTTGTTCTTTATTTTTTCAATTTCATAAACCTAGAGCAGAGGCCATAGCTTTCGAAGAAAGTCTTCACTCCTTTTTAAATCATAAGAAATTCTCAGAACATCAAGGAACTTAGGGAATGGGAATTCAGACGGAAAGGATGGCAAACCCACACAGGTAAGAATGAATCCAGAGACAGCCCAGCTTCTCCCTGAATGTGATTCGAGGACACCCCTCCCCCCTGGAGGCCAGGTAGGATACAGCACTGCAGTAAGCACTTCGTGTGCCCATTGATGAAGAAACACGTTAGTTATTCTTCCTGTTGTCATCCACTGAGAACCTTCCTTCTTTAGCTGTTAGAGTTGAAGATGGACTTCTGAAACTTTGCTATGAAACATTCCTTTTTCATAATTTCAAGGCCCCTAGAAGACCCCAAATAAAGAATGGGCCCAATGTGGAGGTGGGAGGGGGTTACATCTATGCTATGACTCTCAGAATAGATGTCTAGCCCCAGCCAAGAACAGTGGTAAATCAACCCCTATGACACATGCATTATTCATCAAAATATATAACATATTGAAGGGGTTCAGGACATGCCACTCCAAAATATGCCGTTCAGGACTAGTGACTATTCTGAGTTAACGGAATCAGTAAAACAGCAAATACAAGGAATATACTGACCATTTTTCTTTTTCTTAAAAGCAGAAGATGAAATTTCCATGTGCAAGATGTCCATCCTGTGCTAGAAGTCCAATCTCATCTCATTAAGAATGAGAAGTTGAGTTGGAGAAGGAAGATGGTGGCAAGATAGGTGGGAGCGGAGTCCACTTCCCCCTGCCCACTGGTGAAACACCTAGCCTATCCTCTGAGGAAAAGAGTGGACAGCCAACGGTATTCCACCATATATGAAGATTGGAGACAAAAACTATAGGGGACATTGAATGATCGGACAGTAAAGGGAGTGCTTTGAGACAATAAGGTCCGCAGGACCAGCACAGGGACCAGGGCGGGCTGCAGCCCCAGGCCCGGCACCCACTGGGTCTGCTGCAAGATTCTTGGGAGAGAGCGAGGCTGGGCTGTGTGAGAGGCTAGGTGCTTGTTTGGACCGATCGGCTTAAATAGGAAGAATTTTTCAAAAATGAAAATAGAAAAAAAGAGGCACTCCGTGGCTATTTGGGGAATTCTCTACAGCAGCCATCTGCCTCCTATGGCCCTGCCCCCCCCCCTGCCCCCACCCCTGCAGTCCCGGTGTTGGTGCGCACCCGGAGCAGTGCACCCGCACACACTCCAGAAGAACTGGGAACGGTGCGAAACTGGTGGCCCCCACCCCTGTGGGGGCTAGCCCACGCCCAAACCAAGGGAATCAGGGACTGTGTGCTCCCAGTGATCCATGGCCTGGCAGCGGCCTGCCCACACTTACGCCAGAAGCACCCAGGGGCAGTGCACACAGGTCCCTGGAGATCACACTGGGGTGCCAGAGATAAAGTACCTCCCAACCAGCTCCTGAGCCCGGAGCCCTGCAGGGCCAACTGGCTCTGTAAGAGATAGGCAGAAGTGCCTTGCAGAGGGGAGCTGCAATCCACCGAAAGACTTGACTCAGTGAGGGGCTAAACTACCCAGAAGGGGTTCTGAGAGTCCCTAGCATCTAGGCCAGCAAAGAGCAAGAACGTGGTTTGTGAGTTGCCCCTAATTGATGCACCTCAAGGACAGCACAACTGGTGGACTAAAGGCCTAGGCTGGGCGCAGAAGGACATCTAGGAACTGGGCTACAGGCTGGACAACAGCGAAGAGTGCATCTCAGGAAGGGAGAAATGTGAAACCAATTCCTTCCCATCCTGACGCAACCAGGAAGACCAGAAGAATAAGCCTGACCGGCTTAAAGCCAGCAGAAAGCTTTCTTTCTTTCTTTTTTTTTTTAATTCCTTCTTCCTTTCTGTCTTTCTTTCACTTTTTTATTCCTTCTTTCTCCCTTTCCTTTATTATTTCTTTTTCCTTCCTTCTTTTATTTATTTATTAATTAAAAAAATTTAAATGTTTTCTTTTAATTCCTTCTTCCTTTCTTTCCTTCTTTCTTTTTTTATTCCTCCTTCCTTCCTACCTTTCCTTTTTTTATTCCTTCTCCCTTCCTTCCTTCCCTCCCCCCCCGCCTTTTTTTTCTCACAGGTGAGACAGTAAAACCTGGAGCTGTGAAAAGACCAGAGGTAGGCCCAAACAGGGGTAATCCCAAAAAACAGGGACAGTGAGACAAATTTCACTTTGCTACTCCAGAGAACTTGCAAGGTGAGAGCAGTGTACACCAGTACACCTGCTGGAAGATGAAACCCACCAACAAAGGAACCACCAACAGAAAATAATGGAAGAAGGTGAAGGAGGAATTGGAACCTACACTAACCTCAATCCAGGAGTGACCTAGAAATACAACAAATTGATGAAGAAATTACCCATAATAAACAACTGAATAAGAGTGAGAGAGAAGCCTCAAAACCTTGTTCACACAGAAGAATCAGCTTCAACACAACCTGTCCACACCTGCACAACAGAATATAAGGCATGGTGGATGGAGTGACCCTCAGTTAACCAGCTGGAGGAAAACACCCACTGAAGAAAGACCTAACAACAATCAAAACCCAAAGACATACAGAGAACCAAAATAAGCGACAATCCAAGACCAGCGAGCTCAGGAGACTAAGGAGACTACACCATTGAATCTCACAGGTATTCTACCATAGAAGTTCATACCATAAACCCAGGGAGTCAGAACAGATCAATTTAGGAAACAGAGGCTAACAAGAAGAGTCTCACAAACAATGGGAAGATAAAGAAATAATCCCCAAATGAAAGGAAAAGAAGAAGCCCCAGAAAGAATGATAAATGATCCCACCTTTAACTGGATCATAATCAACAAAAGCAGAAAGCAAGCAAAACATAACCAGAGACATTGAAATTAAGAACAGTCTAACAATAGCCAGG
>PVJI01016162.1:0-38887 GCA_004026765.1 Micronycteris hirsuta
CTTTGCTTTGGCTTACTCCTCAGCTACTTAGAGGGCATTTACTTGCTGAAACTCTTCCCAATGTATAGCTTAAATCTCTGTAGTCACAATTTAAGTTCTTTCTCCTTTCTTTTGTCCTTGGCAGGTGGGAGAATGCCCACCCTCACAAAAACTCATCTCTCCAGATTGGCGAAAAGAGAACCTCATTTATATTTGAAGGAGCTAGTTCTCATCAATCTTATTTGAAATAAAAAATAGTGGAAGATCTTGTGATCACATGGAAGAGATGGGTTCTTAGTTCTTGAGACATTTGTCACCTTATCAAGGCTCCCAGATAAATAATCTTCAAGTTACATTGACTGAAACTATATATCATCAAGGACAAAAACCAAAATAACATAAATAGACGGTGTGGGATAATGTCTTTAAAGGCTTTCTCTCGACCTTGCATTTTGGGCTAAAGGTATAAAAGACTGTACAAGAATGCAGCTTAGCCTGTATTAATGCCAAAAAATTAACTTAAAAAATAACGCTGAAGAACAACACTGGAACGTAAACACAGGTTTTGGGATGCATAAATTCCCGTATACGCTGGAAACATTTTTTTTTCTCTTTCAGTTGGGATAAATAGGAAGGTTGTTGTAATATAAGAGTGCAATTTTTTATAACTTCAGAGTTAATGGGAAAAACACAAACTAGAAAACTCTGTCTTGGTTTTGAGAGAAGGTGAATGTCATGGACTTTTCTCCCATTGATGAGACTGTTTACACAGGCTGTTCGAATCAATGTTTTTATAAACACATGCCTTATATACCATTCATCACGGTCTGATTCCCGTCTCACTTCCTCTGTTTGTTCTTCTTATCTCCATGCTGAATTACTTACTTTTCCTGCAGGTTTGAATAATGACTTGATTTTTAAAATTTGGTTTTAAATCTTGTAATTAAAACTTTCTTTTCATCCAAATAAGAATGAGAAAAGGTTTGGCTTAAAACACATTTCCAGCCTGTTTGCATGAAGTGTCCATTCACAGTATGAAGCTGGCTCCAATATTTAACAATGGAGCTTAGATAACTTCAAATATAGGGGAGGCCAGAGCAAGCCTAGCTTTTCCAGTGTCCCCCTATTTCCTCCATGCTCACTCAATTGGAGCTACTCCTAATTAAGTCAGTATGGGTTATTAGAAGAGAAATCTAGGCATCATGGGGGATAAGCACTTCTGGGACACTGCATATTGGCAGTTCCCAAAGCATTATAGCCAACTCTGCAGGTGGTCAGGGTGAGCCTGGAAGGACAACCAATGGAGGAGCAGGAGCTGGGCTTTGCCGCCAACATTGGAAAAGAATGCAGCCTCTCTTCCCATGATCTGCACATGAGCCTCTCCTACCACTTAGGGAAGAGTCTTCCAAAATGCAGCACATTAGAGTTCTCAAACACTTTGGTCTCTGCAACCTTTACCTTCTGAAAAAATTATTGTAGACCCCAAAGAGCTTTTGTTTATATGAATTAAATCTACTAATATTAACCATAGAAGAACTCAAAATTGAAAAAAATACTGTACTTATTTATTAATTCACTTAAAATAACAATAATAAACTCAAACATAAATAACACATTTTATTAAAATAGCTTATATTTTCCAAACAAAAAAAAATAGTGAAAAAGAGCAGCTTTGCTTTATATTTTTGCAAATCTCTTCAATATCTGGCCTAATAGAAAACAGCAAGCTGGATTCTCATATCTGGTTTTGCCTTTAACCTACTGTGATATCATGCATCGTATATAGCATCTGGAAAACTCCATTGTAGACTCATGGCACTAATGAGAGTGAGAAGGCCAGTAGCATTTTAGGATTACATCTAAATACTCAAGTTCTCAACCGTGCATTGAAAATACTGTATTGCAAAAGTTGTTTTGACCATGTGAACATGTAAGGGTCTTGGGGGCCCTGAGGGGTCCTTGGACTACACACCGAGAACTATAATAGGAAATAAACAGAGGTAGTTCAAGAATAACTATTTGTAGTATATACTCATTTTTTGCTGTTATTTTTTGTTTATGTGTATTAATGGGTACATTATACTTTTGGCAAGTGATATGATTTTTGTTTATACTTAGTAGTAAGAAGTTACTTGTAAAAATAAGTTTATTTAGTTTTTAAAATGTGATTATTATATAACTTCATTTATATGAAGTTTTAGAATAGGTGATGGTAGAAAAATATCAGGATAGTAGTTACTTTCAAGTGGGGATAGGGATTAACTTGAAAGAAGTTTCTGGAATGATAGTAATGTTCCTTTTTTAAAAGATTTTATTTATTTATTTTTAGAGAGAGGGGAAAGAAGGGAGAGAGAGAGGGAGAGAAATGTCAATGTGTGGTTCCCTCCCTACTGGGGACCTTGTCTACAACTCAGGCATGTGCCCTGACTGGGAATTGAGCCAGTGATCCTTTGGTTCACAGGCCAGAGCTCAATCCACTGAGCCACACCAGACAGCGCAGTAATGTTCTATATCTAGCTAGATAAAAGTTTGGGTCAAAACTTATCCAATCATATACTTAAGATTTTTGCATTTCATTTTATGTAAATTAAAAAAAACCACATTGTAAATGGTATTTAACTCTAGTCACAGATTTATTTGCAGGCTGAAATAGGGAAAAATATACTGCTCTCTGCAGCTCACTTATAAATGCATCACATGTAGGATTAATTGGTGAAAAGACAGAGGGATGTGATCAAGCAAATATAATAGAATGTTGATGGTAGAATCCTAGGTAGTAGGTATATAGATGTCTTTGTAAAATTCTTTTAATATTTTCTTGCTATGAAAATTTTTATAACAACATATTGGAAAAAATGAGTAGATATAAAGAAAACATAAAATAAAATAATAGTGGTGGACACATTTGGGGCAAACATTGTGATACTCGAGTGACTGTAGGTGAGGAAGAAATGACATGGAATAGCAAGTGGAGAAGTGTCTCTTCTCTCCACATCCCGACCTCTGATTAAATGATTAAATGCTCCAGCCGACTAGTGGATATTGGAAGCTTAGCAAGTAGCAGGGCCTGTGGTGGGTGTTACAGCAAGGAACAGGAATGAGTACAATACACGGTCTTCCCACACAAAGCTTAAAATTAGTGACCAAAAGAGTAGCTACCTTATCGTCAGCATTCATTCCATCTTCATAACATTTTAAGCTGGGTTTTTATCATTAACAAATGATAGATGGAGAAATTGAGGCTCAGAAAAGCTTGTAAGTAATGGACATGCAATTAGTAATGGATGGAGCTGAACTTAAACGCAAAACTGCATGAATCTTGCAGGTAACTAACTACTTAACCTAATTATCATGAAAGGGAGCATTAGACATGTGTTAACTAATGTTAGAAGGGAGTTGATACAGGACAGAGGAAAGCAAAGTCAATTCTGACTTCATGAAGGAAGTCTTAAGGAGCAAAGCCTTGAAGATTTAGTGTCATTTTAATAAAAAGAGGAAGGGAAGTGGGGAAAGTCTGCCTAGAACACCATGAGTTAAGGCGGACTTGGGCATGAGGCCACTGAAGAACTAGCTGGTACGGATGCCAGCTTCACCTTTTGCCAGCTGTGTGAGCTTTGGAACATATCCAAGGTTTAGTTTCCTCATCTGAAAATGCTGGTAATGACAACAGGACTTCAAATGGTTTATGAGAATTCCATGAAATGATGCATAAAATGTATTTCAATGCTTTTTAAAGGCTCAATGAATATGAACTATTATTATTTCAGCCACAGGCAAGAAAAGGGCATGTCATGTTGTGATGTTTTGTTCCTGTTACATTAATTTTAGCACAAATGTATAGAACACTGGTATAGAAGAACAAGCACAGCTGCTCGCCCTGAATCCTGGGAGAGAAACCATTATCAGCATCCTCAAGGGGATTCCGGAGGGTGGAGATTTTGTCTTTGTGTTCCAACCCCCAAACCATCCCCCACCCGGTGCTGGCCAGCAAAACGCTGATTTTAAGTAAGTAGAAGCTTAAAAATATTTACCGAAGTATATTTTTTATTATTATTTTTAATCCTCATCAAAGGATACTTTATTATTGATTTTTAGAGAGAGGAAGGGGGAAAGAGAGAGAAACAGATGTGAGAGCAAAACATCAATCTGTTGGCTCCTATATGTGCCCAGAGCAGAGACTGAACTGCAGCCTAGGTATGTGCCTGAACAGGGATTGAATCTGCAACATTTTAGGTGCACAGGTCAATACTCCAACCAATTGAGCCACCCAGCCAAGACTCAAATTGTATTTTGAATTTCAAATCTCATCTATCCAGCCTGGGGTCAAACTCTAGAAGGCAAAAGTTATTTTCAGGTTTTTTAATCCCCACTTATGTTTCTCCTGCTGTTCTTCTCTTTAGAGGGCTCTGCTCCAACCCCCATGAACAATCCATTGCTTTTTTTTTTTTTTTTTTTTTTACAGAACCAAGAATAAACACCTTTAGTACTTGATTTTTTTTTTTTTGTTTGTTTCATTTTGTTTTCTAACATGAGATTTCAAGAAAGGAGGAAAGAGGATTTATTTACCTTTATGGGTCTTAATTTTTCTCAATAGAAGTCCAGCCCCTTGCCCTCTGGCACATAGCCATGTTGCCTGGCCACACTGGCCTTACCTTGAAGTGATGCATGAGCAGAGTTTGCCCTGCAGGGACTGCTTGGTGCTGGCTGGAAAAAGTCCACTACTTTTCTATATCTCCACCCCTTTGTGAATCAACTGAATTGTCCTACTCACAAATTTGTCATTTCTTAAAGGTAGTCATATTTTATATCCTAATGAGCTATCTTGCATTCCCCCTTGTCTGTACCCCCACCTCATCTCTCAAAACTGAGAGGAGACCAGGTAGGATGATAAATGCTGAACAAGTTGGGCTGGTATCTCTGGGCTGGTGGCTGGAGTGGGTCACTCAAAGGAATAATGAAGACCAAGAAAAAGCTGGAAAGTTCCACTGGTGCCTGGAGCCAGGTGTTAAGTTGGGGGGTTAAACCAAAATCCAGGTGCCTTGGAAATGTAGACAGATGCATCACTAAGACAATGGAGACAAAAAGATGTTAGAACAGGCTTTGAGGCTACTCAGTCTATTCACTTTCCCCAAGTGGTCATCAAACTGCAGTCATGGCAGGCATTGCAATGGGAAAAAACCTGAGCAGTGGACAGTCAATATCTCTGTTCTCATGGAGATACAGCCCAGTGGAGCAAACAGGATGCACAATACACAAGGAAAATACTGTGTTCAAAGTAATTATCACTATGATGAGTTTAAAAAGGAAGAGGTGCTTAAGAGTGACTTCAGAGAAAATAGGCATTAGATGTGCTCAGAGGAGCTGAAACCTGTAGCATGGGAAGGAACCAGCCATGTTAAAAGGGGGAAGAGCAGCTGACAGAAGGAACCACAAGAGCAAAGACCCAAAAAGGGGACAAAACTGGCATTTTCAAGGAAAAGAAAAAAGGTATTATTAGATAGATAAATAGATAATAGATATCTTTATCTCTTATCTATCTCTGTCTCTGTTTCTATCTCTGTACCTGTAATTTGTCTGCTGCCTTGCTCTGAGCCCATTTCCTAATTTTCGGAAAATCTCTCATCGACAAAAGGAGGAACCTACTTTTCACTAAGCAGTACTCTGTCATCATCTTAGAAGCCAGAGGTGGGCATATGGCTTTGAGCCTTGAGCCAGTCATTCAAAGATGAAATCACAGAAAAATTAGGGCCAACATACCCTACAGTTGGTGATATTGAACATTGTCATTTTGAAAACTTCCACTTTTAACAAACAGGAATGGAAATTCCATAGACCTCTGGTTGGGCCAGGAGGGAACAACAAGGTTTCTCCTTCAGGTCATACCTTGCAGGGATGGGCTGCATCACTTTCTACACAAGACCTGCCTCACTGAGCATCCCCTGGCTTAGGACTGGACAGAGATAATGACCTTCACCACCGAAACCGCCTTGTCAAGAGCCTCTATCACAAGCACCTTTCCCTCTACACGCCAGGAGCATATGTGGCTTCATGTTGGTATGTTCAGATTCTCCAGTTGCACATTATGGCAAGCCTAGGGTAGAGGTAGCCCTATGTATTTTGTAGTAGAGAGTGTCTTGTCATAATCACAGATATGTTTGCTTTTTTTCTATTGCTTTTAAATTTGCTACCTTCTAACTAACTCAGGAGTACCAAAACTTGGTGCTACTGTTGAAGCTTAGTTCCCATGTTTGGACTGGCAATCCTTCTATAAAAAGATATAATCATTTCTCTGGCAATTCACTCTTTTGGTGACTATGGTTTTACTCATTGGGCTACTAAGACAAATACTGGAATATGTGTAAATAAATTGTTTGTAAAATATTATAAGTAAATAAATTAAATAAAAAATAATATGCTCCCTCCAAAGAACATCTATAGATGGTAAATAAGCGTATGAAAGGATACTCCACATCATACATCATTAAGGAACTGCAAATTAAAACTACAGTGAGATACTGATAGGGGACTGAAGAGTTGGAAAATTTTAGCTTAAGGTAAAAAGTTATAAGCCTAGAAAGTAACGTATATGTTAAAGCTTTGGTTTTAGAAACTACAGATAAGGCCCGACCTGGCTTCTGGGAAAACAGCCGACCTCCTGGGGCACCTCTAAAGATTACCGCCTGGGGACAACTGGAGGCATGGGGCATTTGTGTTCCAGGGAGAGACAGACTACCACCTGCCCCTGGGAACAGCTAACTGCCCAGGACAGGAATGTCGCAGCTTCTTCCACCTAATCTTCCCTGAATCTCAAAGCCCTCACTGAACCTTGTTTATTCCCTGGTATAAAAACGTTGGCCTGGAAAAAAAAGACAAGATGGTCTGTAAGGGTATGAACCCACCATCTTCTCAGATCACCTGCCATCTGAGTAAAGCGCCCAAAAAGATTCAATTGCTGTCATTGCTTATTGGGTTTGGTAGTGACAGGCAGCCTGAATGCCGGTCTCTTTTCTGGTTATAATATCATGACACACCCATTAGGATGGCCAAATCCAGAACACTGACAACACCAAATGCTGGCGAGGATGTGAGGCCTCAGGAACTCTCTTTTATTGCTGGTGGGACGGAAAATTGTACAGTCAATTTGAAAAACAATTTGATAGTTTCTTACAAAATTAAACATAAGTCTTATCATACAGTCTAGCAATCATACGCCTTGGTATTTCCTCAAAGGAGTTGAAAGGTTATGTCTATTCAAAGATCCGCACAGAAATATTTATATGAGTTTTGTTCATATTTTACAAAGCATGGAAGCAACCAATATGTCCTTCATTAGTGAATGTTTATATAGACTGTGGTCCTTCCAGACAATGAGATATTATTCTGCACTAAAAAGAAATGAGCTATCAAGCCATGAAAAGACATGGAGGAAATTTTAATGCACATTACTAACTGAAATAAGCTAATCTGAAAAGGCTACACACTGTATGATTCCAACTATATGACATTCTAGAAAAGAAAAGACTAAAAAGACAGCAAAAATAGCAGTGGTTGCAGGGGTTGGGGTAGGGGTGAGGGATGAATAGGCAGAGAAAGCATAAAGGATTTTTAGGGCAGTGAAACTATTTTGAATAATATTATAATGTGGATACATGTCCTTATTCATTTGTCCAAACCCACAGAATATGCAACATTAAAAGTGAACACTAATGCAAGCTATGGACTCTGGGCAATAATGATGTGTCAATGCAGATTGTAACAAATGTACTGCTCTGGTATGAGATGTTGATCTGCTGATTGTGGGGAGGAAAACAAACTATAAAAACTCTATTAAATTAACCTTTTTAAAAGAATAAATATTCCATGCAACACTAAAAACTACTGAAAATGAAAAACTATGTATCACTAAATAGAAATAAAATAATAATAGAAAATGCCATTGTGATTCTATATTGGGTGTTTTGATTGCATAGTATCAGCAAAAATGTCTAATGTCTCATTGTCATGAGAACAGACCAGGAGCCCTAGAATGAACATTGGGGATACTGAGGTTTAGAGAGGTGCTTCAGCAGACTCTCTGCGGGATGTCCTTGGTCTTGCCCCAGTAAGTAAGCAGAGGCACTACTTACCTTTAACAGTTGGGGTTTACAAGTAGACATCTCTCCCCATGAAAATAGTCTTTTCACTATTGCTTCTGCATTTGGAAGGCCATCACTTGTGTAATAAAACAACAGCTTGGCAAGCGATAAATGATACCATTTTAAATTGTAACCACATTTAGTGTATTTTAATGAAACCTGCCCTCCACACTTGACCTTAACCTAGAAATTCTTATCAACGCCAGAAACCTGTCTCATTAATTAAAGTTGACCTTGGACTGAGCTGCTTCCAAAATGATGATTGGCTAGAGAAAAACAAACAAAAAAAGGCCTACAGGGGAAGAAGAATGCTTGGAAGGACTTCCAAGAGAAATAGCACTGAGGCAGCTGGTCCTTTGAAAGTTCCATGGCCTCAGGCTGGCACCCAAGGACTCAGATCCTCAATGTTATGTAAGACCTTCATTGTAATACGCTGGTATCTAACAGTCTCCTGTAAACCTGGGGCAGACTTTATGTCTCTCAAACGAGTCATATGTGAAAGCCTCACAGCATAGCAAAATAAAGTTATACCACTTCAAATTCATAGAGCTTTGTTGTTAAGAAATGATGGAGAATCTGATATTGAAGATTAAGGTTGTATTACCGGGTTGTTGAGTCACTATGTGAATGTGAACCCAGGTCTGTGTGACTTAAAAATGTGCATTAAGCTCTTAACATAATGCTGACATTTGTGAATGCTCAGAGAGAGAGAGAGAGAGAGAGAGAGAGAGAGGGAGAGAGAAGTATTCATTGGTAGTAGATACAGCAAAAGATCACTGAAATTCTGAAAAGTTTCTGGCCAGCAAATGATGTCAAATGGAAATGATTCTATAGTACTCTTTGTTAGTAATTGAAAATGTGGAAAATATAAATAATATTCTATGAATAAGCACTTAGTGTTTTTTCTTGTGATGCATGAGTTGGGTTTATATGAGCAGTCATAGGCTTATTCTATCCCTCACAAAATTTATTTGCTTAAAGTTCTAAGGTGTAGGGTGAGTTCTCCTAACTTGTGATTTTTTTTAAGATACTTAATGCTTGAAGTAGGGTGAGTTTTAATATTAGATAAAGGACAATGACTGAGGTTTCAGCATCCAGCAGCATTTGTAACACTCTTCTGAGAGAGTTTGCTGATGAGCATCTCAAAATAAATTCCGCTGCCCCCCAAAAATCATCAGCAGGTTATTTCTGCCTATTGGTATGCTATAATTGCATTTTCTATGGAAATGTCAAATCAGGCAATGATACAGCGTAATTACTGTGCAGGAAGGAGGCTAAACAGGTGAGTACTTGTGTTAGCAAGAGAATTTGAAAGAATTCAATGGGTGGCTTTTCCCAGAGAGTCTTGTGGGCCAAGTGAGTAGCTGGCCCAGGCACCCAAGGTCTGTCTGTGCAGGACACACAGTGGATAAAGGGAGGAGAAGGCCAAGGACAGCAGAAACAGCAGCACTGTGTTTGTGTGTGTGTGTGTGTGTGTGTTGGTGGGGAGGCAGTGATGCTGAGACGTGATCTCAGCCATTGCACAGAGTTGCCCCGGTAAAGTGTTCAGTATTTCAGGCTAAATAAAAATCAAGATGTTGCATATCAGAATTGAAAGAGACAGGACTTCTCCTCTGTCAGGGCTGAAGTTTGTACATACAGACCCAAGTCAATCTTTTAATTTAATCTTTATTGTCTTTTTCCCCCATTACCATTTAGTCCCCTTACACCACCATTGCCCCAGCAATCGCTACACTGTTGTCCATGTCCATGAGTCCTTTTTCCTTTTTGCTCAATCTCTCCATTCCTTAATCCCCCAACCTAGGTGTCATCTGCTTTCCATCTATGAGTCTGTCCCCATTTTCCTTGTTAGTTCAGTTCGTTCGTTAGATTCCACATACGAACACAAAACAGTAATTCGAAAGAACATAAGCACCCCTATGTTCATTGCAGTGTTATTTACATTCACCAAGATATGGAAGCAGCCCAAGTGTCCATCAGTAGATGAGTAGATAAAACAACTACAGGACATTTATGTGATGGGATACTACTTGGCCATAAAAAAGAAGAAACTTTTACTCTTTGCGACAGCATGGATGGATCTGAAGAATGTTATGCTAAGTGAAATAAGTCAAATCAATTCTTGCTGTTGAAAACAACAGTTAACATTGCTCTGGTTTAGCTTCTCAAGTGGTGGTTTTAGGCTGTAAAATGAAAACTCCCTAACATCCAAACCATGGTGACTGCCTCATACTATTGATTTATTTATCTGGCTTTTAACATGACAGTCAACAAAATCTCTATAAAATATAAGAAACAGAAAATCCATCTTTTATTAAAAAATGTATATAATAGCTTCATTGAAATTATAATTTACATACCATACAATTCATTCATTTAAAGAGTACAATCAGTGATTTTTATTGTACTCACAAAATTGTACAAACATCACCACTAATTCCAGAACATTTTCATTCCTCTAGAAAGGAAACTTGTACCCACTGGAAGTTATTCCCCATTGCCCTGTAACACCCCTCCCCAATGCCCTAGACAACCACATTTTTTCTTTCTGTTTCTATAAACTTGCCTATTTTGTGTCTGACTTCTTTCACTTAGCATTATATCTTCAAATTTCATTTACGTCATACTATGTATCATTTCTTTTTATTGCCAAATAATATTTTATTGAACGGATATGCAACATTTTATTTATGCTTTTATCAGTTGATGGACATTTAATTTGTTTCTCTTTTTTGGCTATATCAAAAATGTTGCCGTGAACATTTGTGTGTAAGTTTCTGTGTAAATGTACGTTTTCATTTCTCTTGCATATATACCCAGAAGTGGAATTGTTGTCATATGATAAATCTATCTTTAACCTTTTGAGAAACTGTTGGACTGTTTTCCACAACAGCTGCACTATTTTACATTTTTATTAGCAATGTATGACATGTCCAATTTCTCTATATTCTTTCAAATACTTGTTATTATCTGCCTGTTTAATTTTAGCTATCTGAATGTCTGGGAAATGATACCTCTTGGTTCTGCATTGATTTGCAATTGATTGTGTATGATTTGCATTTTCCTAGTGGTTAGTTATGTTGAGAATCTTTTCATCTGCATTTATGCATTCTTCTCTTTTGAGAAGAATGTCTATTTAAATAGTTTGCCAATTTTTTAATTGACTAATTTGTCTTTTTATGATTCAGTTATGAGTTCTTGTATATTCTTGAAACAATTTCTTATCAAATCCATGATTTGAAAACATTTTCTCCCATTTTGTGATTGTCTTTTTATTTTCTTCATGGTGTGCACTGAAGGACAAACATTTTTAATTTTGATGAAATCTATTTATTATTTTTATTGTCTGTGCTTTTGGGTTCATATTTAGAAAATATAACCTAACCCCAAATAATTAAAATTTAAACTTATATTTTCTTAAACTTTTATAGTTTTAATTTTTGGGTATATTTTGAGTTGTTTTTTCTATGTGATATGAGGCAGGGGTCCAGTTTCATTCTTTTTCATCAAGATACCCAATTGTCCTAACACCATTTGTTGAAAAAACTATTGCAAAAATTCAATGGTCTTGGCACCCTTGTCAACAAATTAATTGACTGTAGATGTGTGGGTTTATTTCTGAACTCATAGTTCTATTCCATTCATCTATATGTCCATGCTTATATCAGTACCACACTGTTTTGACCATTGTAGCTTTGTAATAACTTTTGAAATCAAGAAGTGTGAGTAGTTCAACTGTGTTCTTTTTCAAGATAGGTTTGGCTATGCTTGCATTTTCTTTTTTTCATTGGATTGTTTGTGAGATTTTTTTTTTCAATTTAGTGTTTTGGGTTTCTTCTTTTTTTAAATTACTTTATTGTTGTTCAATTACAGTTGTCTGCATTTTCTCCCCTCCCCTTTCCCCCACCCTGTCCAAATCCACCTACCTCCCTTGCTTCCACCCTCCCCCTTGGTTTTGTACATGTGTCCTTTATAGTAAACAATCTAACAATAGCCAGAGGGGAGGGGGGAAGGGACTGTGGGGAGAAGAGTTTTCAGGAACTACTATGCTTATATTTTCACATGAATTTTAGGAACAGCTTATTAATTGATTCAGAGAAGCAAACTGAGATTTTGATAGGTATTGAGTTGAATTTGTAGATCAATTTGGGGTGTTTTGCAATTGTAACAATATTATCTTTCAATTCATGGATGTGAGATGTCCTCCTACTTATTTGGATTTTTCATTTTTTAAACAATGTTTTGCAGTTTTCAGAATATAAGCTTTACACTTCTTTTTTAAAGTTTATTTGTAAGTATTTTATTCTTTTCAGTGTAGTTATTCATAGCATTGTTTTACTAATATAAATTCAACTTGTTTATTGCCACACTGTAGAAATACAACTGATTTTTATTTATTTATTTATTTATTTATTTTTAAGATTTTATTTATTTATTTTCAGAGAGAGGAGAAGGGAGAGAGAAAGAGCAATGTATGGTTGCCTCTCACATGGCCCTCACTGGGGACCTGGCCCGCAACCCAGGCATGTGCACCGACTGGGAATCGAACCGGGACCCTCTGGTTCCCAGCCCGCGCTCAATCCACTGAGCTACACCAGCCGGGCTGATTTTTATTACTAATCTCATATCCTGCAAACTTGCTAAATTCATTTATTAGTTTTATTTCTTATTGATGAATTTCTCAAAACTTTTCTATATATAAGATTATATCATTTGCAAATAGAGATACTTAAAAAGTTTTCCTTTCCAATCTAAATAACTTTCATTTGATTTTCTTACCCATTGCCCTGACTAGAAACTTCAGTATTGTTACAGAATGGACCTGGGGGTTACAGGGTACCTCTGTCACTGTGGATTCTTAGCCCAGCACCAGGGAATTGGAATTATGGCTCTCAATGCCAGAGTTTGGTGAAAAGGAAAGGAACTATTTATTCAAAAGTTAAACAGATTTAGAGTAATGACTTAATGTTTTCGTTAAAATTCTGAAGTCCCTTAAAATACCCACAAATACACACAGTCCTTCCTTCCCCCTTTGCCCTGGCAGGTCAGTCTTGAGTACCATACCTCAGGGAAAAAACGGAAGTCTGCAGCTCACTTCTCCCGGTTCCTCTCAGTCATCTGTGCTAGGCTGGCAGGCCTCCCGAGGTTCCCAGCACCATCAGCTGTGTCACTGCTGATCCCCAATTCTTCATTCAAAACCATGTGGCACCTTCTCATGGCCCACCAGCAAGAGTCCTTTCACCCCTTTCCTTCCCTGAAAGGTCTCACATTGTCCCCGTCCCTATTCCAGCATTGTCTCTCCTGCTTCCTAAGCCACGTGGTAAAGGGAACCCTAAAACTGTGTGTTTCCCCCTAAAACTGCATGGTTAGCCCCTAAAGCACATGGTTAGAACCCACATGGCTGCCGCTCCTGGGTTTAAATCCCAGCAGGAATCTTCCTCTGTATCCCCATTTCAGATTCCTCCCACAATTGGCTACACATATCAGCATTCCCATATTTTTCCAGCTTTTCTGGGCTGACATATTTAGTCTGGGCAGGTGTGGCCCCGTGGCATGGGGAGAACCATCTCCAAGTTCTCACACAGATGCTGTAACCAGAGAGAGCTGCCTTCCAGTTATGTCATGGGTTAAAGTCACTCCCTGGCTCAAAGCATGGCCACAGCTACTTAACATATCTCTGAAGCTAGCCAGCTGTTATAGATATGCAAAATAACCATTTTTGCATATCAGGTGTGAAGCTGGCCAATGGTTGATATGCCAAATAATCCTCAATGGTCCTGCTCCATGTGTACCATCACCCAGTTCAGATTTGTGGGGGTGACATACCCTATTTTTTTATTTCCTGGGCACCCCAAGTTCTGTATGTCATTACAGATCCCTCTTTGAGGGGAACCTTGGCTGTACTCTGTTATAGGATTAGGTTGAATAGAGTTGGCCGAAGCATACACCCCTGTCTTGTTCTTAACATTAGGGAGAAGGTATTCAGTCTTTTTTAATGTAACATAATTTTTTAATGTTCCACCATTAAGTATAATGTTATTTGTGAGTTTTCTGAAGGTACTTTTATTAGGTTCAAAAAGTTCACTTCTATTCCCAATCTGTTGAGTGTTTTTATCATAAAGAGGTGTTGAATTTTGTCAAATGTTTTTATTTCATCTATTGAAATAATTATTTTTGTCCTTTATTAGTATGGTATACTACAGTAATTGATGTCTTTTTATTTTTTTTAAGATTTTATTTATTTATTTTTAGACAGAAGGGAAGGGAGGGAGAAAGAGAGGACGAGAAACATCAGTGTATGTTTGCCTCTCACGTGGCCCCCACTGGGGACCTGGCCTGCAACCCAGGCATGTTCCCTGACTGGGAATTGAACCTGCGGCCCTTTGGTTCACAGCCTGCATCAATCCACTGAGCTACACCAGCCAGGGCTTTTTTTTTTTTAAAGATTTTATTTATTTATTTTTAGACAGAGGGAAGGGAGGGAGAAAGAGAGAGAGTGAAACATCTATGTATGGTTGCCTCTAGCACACCCCATACTGGGAATATGGCCTGCAACCCAGGCACGTGTCCTGACTGGGAATCAAACCAGTGATGCTTTGGTTCTCAAGCCTGTGCTCAATCCACTGAGCTACACCAGCCAGGGCTGATGTCTTTTTAAACAGTAATGAAATGCGAGAAGCATGGAGGAATCAATCTGGGATATTAATGGAATTTTTCTATAAGGGTTTTGTGTAATTAGAAAGTATAGATATCATCTCCTAGAAAGTTATTTTGGGAAGATATTATTATATCCATTTAAAGTTTAAGAAAATATTACTATAAAATGAGAATACATACTACATAGAACAAGTTCTTTTTTTGGAAGGGGGACTCTTTTCTAGTTAGGTCACTTGAAGCCACCAAAGCTTGAATTTAATTTAAACTAGCATTGCTCTAGTTCCCCTATCAGACTCTCTCTTTTATCTTTATCAAGGTGTAAAAAGAAGAAAGATGATATTGGCATGTCTGAGCACATATCTCTACAATTCATTCCCTCCTGTAGAATATAAAAGTTATCACAAAGGGCTAACTTCAAGCTTTCTTAGTACATGTATATTTATCCATTTATATTGTTTGGTCAGTTAGTCGTCCATTATTCATTCAACAGATGTTTGCTGAATTCTCTCTACGTGGACATTTAGTAACTCTTCTCAAGTGTAATCACATTTCTACTCTCTAGTTTCAAGGCTCTTAACACTTAACTGTTTCTGTAACTGCCCACCTACATAATAGACTGTGATCTCTCCTAACAGAAAAACTACTCAGTATCTGATTCTTTACATACCCAGATTTTAATGCAAGGTCTGATGCAGTCTGACACATAATTAGTGTTCAAAGATGTTTATGGGAAAGAATGAACACATAAATAAGTGAATTAAAAATGCAAAGGAATAACTCTGATCCTATGTGATATGCAAAGACATTCTTCATGGACTCAGAAAGATTTGACTTTAAAACTGGGAAACGAGACATAAAACATGATGACTGACGCTGCCGTTTGCCTACCCATCAGCCACTCCCCTCTTCCCTGCTCATAGAATTCTGATTTGTTTTCAGGTGGTGATTTCCAGGAAGGTGAGACCCTCCCCAGGAATGAGTTATGGTTCATAACTCATAATTTAATCATAGCACCCATTTTTCTTTCTTGGTAATTGGTCCAGAAATAAACATCTGACCCACTTTGAGCCAATAAGGCATGAAGGAATACTTTTGTGGTGTTAACTCTTCCCACATAAAATATAAGGGACGTCTGAAAATAACACCTTTTGACCCCATGCCTTTTCCATTTTTCTTGGGGAGTCTACCTTGTGCTAGGCACTACTCTCAAGGGAATTATTTCTAAAACACTGTTAATACCGTTAAGCTTTTGATTAATTATCATACAATTTAAACATCTTGAGTTGAGAGAGATTAATCTAAGTAGGAAAGACTTACCAATATGCTAGCGATTCTTATCCCAAGTTTGCTTATGTATTTATTTAGTTATTCACTTAGTGGCATTTGCTCTTAATCTTGTTTGATAATTTGGGTACTTAAAAATATTTTGTTTTATTCCTTTGGGTACTTAAAAATATTTTGTTTTATGTTTCATTACAATACTGATCAGTTAAAACTGTTTATAGACTTCACAGGCTTGATGAGTGGAATGGATTGAACAGATATCACTTCACCCCAGAGCTGACAGGCTTTGGCAACTTACTGGGTATGGAGAATGAAGCAGAAAGTAATAGAAAGACCACACTGTCCTTTCAAGCCTGCTCTCTGCTGTGGTGTCAGCCTTCAATTTTCCCGCTATTAAACTTTTCTCGCAGTTTTCATCCCCTAAACTGGACAATGAGTTCTTTTCAGCAAAGATCTACACCTTTCTGGAGCTCCCTCAAAGCCCAGCATGTGCCTCATGAGAAGGTTTAATAAATTTGGTTCTTACGCCAGGTAATAGGGTTTCAAAATATTTGTATGTATTTTTTTCCCTCTGCTTCTCTCCATAGGCCTGCTTCATTGCCCCATATTAGTAATCCCAAATGGTAGAAACATGGCTACCAAGAGTTCCAAGCCAGGGAATCCCTGAATATCTGTTTATGGTCTAAATGCCCAGGAAGAACTTTTGTTTGGGTTGGATGCCCACGCTTTGGCCAATCACTATACTTAAGGGAACGTGGGCCACTTTATGCCGCATCCCCCTACACCCAACCAAATGGGAGTGAGACCTGTGGGGAGTCATGGGATAAACATTTTGAGTAGAAGAAAGATGGCCTGCTCAGCTTACCTTTGTTTCTAGCTTTCTGTCTGCAGCGAAACTTCCCACTCCATAACACCTTTGAATGTTTCGCAGGTGCTTCAAATACAAGATCTTTTCCTCACACTTTCCCCAAACTTGATTCTTCATAGCGTGTGGCCCTGCCATATATCCGTTTGTTTAAATCAGATACCTAGAAATTATCCTTGACTTCATTTTCTCTCTCTTTCATCCCTTATACCTTTTTATTCCCTGAGCCATTTCCTTCTGAGACCACCTCATTTAGGCAACATTATTCCTCTCCTGATGTAGTTACTCTGCCGGCATCCTATTGTCCACTTTTGCTATCTCCAATCAATGCATTCTCTGTACCTCCACTGTGCAATATAGTAGCCACTGGCCACACGTTACAATTTAAATGTATAATTAATATTAACTACTTTCAAAAGTTCAGTTTTTCCGTCGCATTAGCCATATTTCAAGTACTCAAACAATAGTGCCATGTGGTAGGACTAAATATTGAGGCCCTTGTGAAACAGAATTGAAGACATAGCAAGAAAATCTCACTGCAAGTAGAGTGCTCAGAAATACAACTATATATCAAAATTCACTGTATTCATGCTTACAAGCAACTCTTAAGACTTTTTCCTTCCTAGTCCCATCAACTCCTTTGTTCTCTACAGGATATTATGTTCCTCACACCTCAAGGGCTTCATAAATACTTTGCCTGCTTTTTCTCATTCATCTACCACACTTTTTTTTTTCACCAGAACAACCAGCCTGGTTTGAACATTTCAAGTCTCACACCTCAGGAAACCCCTCAGTCCCAAGCATACAGTAATAGTTTGTCTACTAATTTTTTAACCTGGCTACCTATTACTTATTCTTCAGGTCTCAATATAAGTATCCTATAAAGATTTGAACTCAAATTGTGGTCGCTGAACTACCACCCCAATCCAACTTGATCAATTCTATACTAAGTATCATCCCAACGTGATTTGGATTAAAGTTTGAAAAGTTTTAGTAAAGCTACACTGACCTCTCAGGCCGGATCGTATGATACAACTATCTTCCTATTAGACTACAAACTTCATTAAGGCAGGAATGTGTCTGTCTTGTTTTTAAATAATGGTCTGAGTGTAGTAGCTGACAAATTGTAGAAGTTTAAT
Source organism: Micronycteris hirsuta (assembly GCA_004026765.1). Lineage (NCBI taxonomy): Eukaryota > Metazoa > Chordata > Mammalia > Chiroptera > Phyllostomidae > Micronycteris > Micronycteris hirsuta. The sequence goes on from PVJI01016162.1 coordinate 18,060, forward strand.
ATTTGTGTGGATGAATGAATGAAAAAATATATGTGAAGTAAAAATAGGTAGATTGTGGTGGATGCTGTTGATGTCCCAACCCATAGCCATCCAGGCTACCTGAGTTCCCCCGAAGTTTCAGGGGACACTTCTCAGGATGGTCTCAGCTTTCCATCTCAAGTTATGGTCTTTCTTTTCTGCCTGAGGGCTTTCTTCAACAGAGTGGCTCTCAGACTTCACTGGGCATCAGAATCCCCTGGAAGACTTGTTTGAATACAGAATGCGGGGCATCACCTTCAGGTATTCTGATTCAGTAGGTCTCAAATGGGACCTGAGAATTTAGGTTTTGACTGGTTCCAAAGTGCTGCTCCTGCTGCTGGTCTGAGAACCACTGTTTCAGTGAAGTAGCTCAGCTGCTCAAAGAAATGACCTGGAAGTATGGAGGTTGATGCTTCTTGGGGACCTCAACCACTGGGGAACTTAAGTCATTGGAGAAATGCTCCAACCTCCTGAACTTGCCCTGGGATCATTGTGAAGATGTCACATGATTTCTCAGCAAGCCCCCAGGGAGACTGAGGCCCAACTCCTCACCGATGTTTCCTTTATTGGTTTTCCTCTTTTCCCTTTCTACGTCCCTCATTTGTGTTTCACGGGATCTCTTCACATGTAAGGTCTGCATCCACATCCTTGCTTCAGGCTGTGCTTTGAGGGCAATCCAAACCAAGTCAAAATCTTCCATCCATATTACTCTAGTTTCCTTGATTCTAATCACTGACACCCCCGGTATATTCCTACCCTATCTCAGCCCAGACAAAAGGAAGTGAGTGCTGCATGAACTCACAGCACTAATCACTTCCTCTTTGTGGCATTCATCAACATTGTATTTTTCATTAGTTATTTATGTAATTACGTGTTTAGTATTGGTCTTTCTACTGGACTTTGGAGGCTGCGTCTTTTTTGCTCACTATAATGTTTGTGTGCGTGTGTATGTGTCAAAAACCCCATACTTGTCAAATAGTAGGCACTCACTGAACATTTTGAAATAACCCAATGAACCTGATTTTTATATATCAGTTAATATTAGTTGCTTACGAGAAGCAGAATACATATTTTTATTAATATTTGTCTTTGATTTATCAATTCACCATTATGTCCCAAGATTTTTGCTAGGAGCTAGGGTACAGAGATGTGTATGACTGCGCTTCTCAAACTTCAGTGTGCACCCAGATCACCTGGACATCTTGTGAAACTGAAGATCTAGCATGGCTGGGATGGAACCTGTGATTCTGTGTTTCTAACAAGTTCCGAGGTGATGCTTCTGCTGCTGGTCTAGGGACTACACTTTGAGAAGTAAAGGACTTAGGTCAAGGGTTTTCTACCTTTGTTACACCCTGAAATTCCCTGGGGAGCTTTAAACATACTGATACCTGGGTCCTGTGCCCAGAGACTCTGATTTAATTGGGCTGGGATTCTTTCAAACTTCCCAGGTGGTTCTAATGTTCATCCAACTGGTCCAGGACAACAGTTCTGAAAATGTAATGTGCACCCTGGAAGGCTTGTTAAAACACATATTTCTGGGCCCAATCCGAGAATGTTTGATTCAGTAAGTCTGAGGTAGGGTTTGATAATTTGCATTTCCTAAGTTGCCAGGTAATGCTGGTGTTGTTGATTGGGGGAAGCTCTTACTGGGAACCATATCTAGAATCATAACAGGCAAGTAAAGAGAAGAGTTCACTAAAATATGAGTTTAACAACAGAACCATGTACAGTGGTAGCAAAAGAGAGGGACCTGGGTTAGAAAGGACTTCACTTAGGGGGTGATGTCTGAGTTGGGATTAGGACATGAAGAACGAAAAGGAGTGTGAAAGAAACGGTTTTAACTAGAGAGAACATGTACAAAAGTGCACAGAGGTGAAAGATCAGGCTGCATTTTGGGAACTCCATGAGGTTTGATGTTGTGAGAACATACAAAGTAGTTACTGTAGGACACAGGATTTGATCAGTAGGTTTAGACTAAGCCATGGAAAGGAGTTCATGCTATTCTTAGATTTTATTCTCAAAGTAAGGGAGCACTATAGTCATTTTGAAAATAGAGTGGAGGGTAATGACAAGAGTGGGTCAAAAAAACAACAGATGGATGAACTCAGCAAAAACTGGAACATCTCAGGATAAAGACTCTGAGGGCACAAACCTGGGCAGGTGGAGCCCATGGGAATGTGGAGGGATGGATAGAAACCAGAGATGTCAAGGGAATTGAGAAATGAAATCACCCACCCAATGGTGGAGCTGGATTCAGGGAACGGCTCAATTAAACGAATTGATGGTGGCACTAAACAAATGTGAGGAAAGGTATTTTAGGGGAGGGGTGGAGATGGGATAGATGAGGAGATTAGGATTTATATATATTGGGGATATCTGATAGGCAATTAGACATATAACTCTTTAGCAATAAATGGGGGGAGGGTCCAAGAAAATGGCAGTTAAATAATGGGAGTAATCCAGTTATATAAAGAGGGTGTCCAGAGTGAAAGGTAGATCCAGGGAGCAGTTAAAGACATGTCCCAAATACTATTGCTGCATTAAAAATAGCCCTCAACTTTGACATATATGATTGTCTAACCACTGAGCTGTACACCCTAAACCAATACAAAATAAAATTGAAAAAAATTCCGCTAAACTTTGAGGCCAAAGGGAACAATAATAAGCTATTTTGATCACGAGTCTTCCATGTGGGTAGGACTCAGTGGGGAAAATCCTCTCTACTCCACACACTTTCAGATGGGGCAACCTGACTGGAGGGAGAGGATTCACAGATGGATCTGTGGTGTTTTAAAGTTCAGCTCACTCTATGGCTACCAAGTTGGTGTTGGCTGTCAGCTGGGAGCTCAGGCAGGGCTGTGAACCAGGGCCCGCAATTCCTCTTCACCTGGGCTTCTTCATGGATGCTTGGGCTTCCTCATACTATGGTGGCTGACTTCTAAGAATAAGTGTCCCGAAAGAACCAGAAAGAAACCACAGTGCCCCTATGACCTCCTCTCAGAAGTCACAGCTGTACCTCTTTGGCAGTCACAAGGCCAACCCACCCTAAGCCACCTCCTCATGGGAGGAGAGTTGAAGTCGCACTGCAAGAAGTGCATATAGATGGAAGATAGTATTTGTCCATCCTTCAGAGTAGATCTGCCACACCCCCTGCTTGGGGGAGAAGTCTGAGAAAGAATTGGCCTGGGTACCCTGACTGCATGTCTGGTGCTCCTTCCTCTATGCTCAGGGTACTGAAAGGCTGATCCACAGAGCAGCAGCTCAGCATCACCTGGGACTCGTCAGCAATGCAGAATTTCATTTCTGCAGTCAAGGGGCCTATAGTCAAGGAGATGCCCAAGAGATGCATCTGTGCAATAGATCTGCGGACTAGTTCTCACCACCAGGAAGCTCCTCTGTCGGCTGACACCCAGGGCATCATCCCAGTTCTCCAGGACTGCACAGATGTTGCCCATGCCTCCTCTGAAAGTCCACTACATACGATGTGTCAAAACTGCTCCACAGAGACACTCGAAGCAGGTGCTAGGAGTTTATGAGGTGGCATGAACACACTTCCTCTCACCCCCTCATCACTTACAGGGCTTTCTGAGAGAGCCTTTTCCAGGGCATGGTAAACATCCTCTGACAACGGGCCAGTCCCCACTGACTGGCACTTGGGCACTTGGAGAAAGAGTTGCTCAGTTCATTACGTTCTTTGCAAAGGCACAACCCAGGCTGGCAGGAAAACAGAATGTACTGAAGCACCTTCAGAAGTCCAATTAACTCTCTGGGCCAGGACACAGGGTCTTAAGACTTCTGCTCCAGGCAACATATTACAAAATAGCTTCTGTTGTCATTTGTCAGGATTCTGTAAATGTAAGGAATGTGGAGATGGCTGTTTTGGAAAATATAAAAAGCCACAACTCTTCTGCATGCTAATAGATGAAAGTCAGCTGCCAATTCTGGACTCGTGACCTGAAGACTGATGCCACTGGAGGGAGCATCTTAGCCTCCGTGGTCATTTGCTCATCACAGACTTTTGAGCTCTGATGCTGTGTGGGGCACTGAGGAGGCAGTTGTCAGTGAAGAGGCCCCCTCCCTGCATCTGGCAGGGATAAAGAAAAGCAGGAAACCATATGTTAGGTTAGGAATCAGCTTGGTGGCATTCAGCCTTGCCAGCCTAGTCCAAGCTCCAGCTCTTCAGACTCAGAGTAATCGCCCTCAGGCTCTGAAGTTGTGCTGTTATGAGTGGCAGGCTGGCAAAGCCTAGGGTTTTAGTGCCTTGGCCTCTGAATTGAGGGCCCGCATGGCCAGTACTCCCCACCTCATCATGACTGATGATGGAGAAGCCAGCACCTGCTGACGGGACAGTTCCCTCACTGTCCAGAGGCTAAGGCTTGCATTGCCATGCATCAACATTCATGTTGCCATGACCCTTTGTACATTTACAAGTCCTTATATAGGCAAAATGTCCCTGGGATGCTCGACTGACCCTAGACTTCAAGGGCAGTTTTACAGACAAAAAAAATGGGGCTCCAAGACTCAGCCAGCAACCTGGGTTCCCAGTGCTGCTCACATCTCAGCACTGGTTGCTTGATGCCTGCTCCTCTGGCTTCAGTGTGCTCTGGTTGTCTTTAGACTTGTTAAAAAACAGACTCTGATATGGGAGGGTTCTGTGGTGGGGTCGGAGATTTGGTTTTTCAACAGTCTCCCACGGGTTGCCAATGCTGCTGGCCCAGGGAACACGCTTTGGTTAACAACAGTCTAAAGCAGGGGCTGCAAATTATTTTCTGGTAAGTGGGTTTATTGTACACAGTCATGCCCACAGGTTTACATACTGTGGCTGCTTTAATGCCACAATAGCAGAGTCCAGTAGTTGGGACAGAGACCACCTGGGTCATAAATCCTGAAATATTTACTACCTGGCCCTTTACAGAACAGTTTTTTTGGAGCCCTGCTCTAGAATAGACCCTGATACTAAATCAAGGCACTTTATTTGGATCACCTGAGAATTTCTCACACTGTGCCTGGATCCTACCACCAGAATCCGATTTACTTGCTTTGGGGTGCAGCCTGGGCATTGCGGTGTCTGGAGCTCCCCAGGCAATGCTAATGGGCTGCAGGCCACAGTGGGTTAATCGGAACACCATTTGGTGCCCTGGCCTCCTTCCTTTCTTTCCTCCACCGCAGGTTAGCCACGTGACTTTCATTTTTAGATTTGGAATTTGCAGCTGATTTGTGCAGCTGCTTTAGGAACAGATTTTGAGGAGAAAGTTTGAATGCGCAGCTGAGCACTGTGATTCCCCCACCCCCAGCACATTTATATGCAAATAGACAAGAGCCTTGTTTTTGCAACCACTGAAATTGAATCAGAATCTAGAGGTCTTTTTATGTTGCTTAACCTTCCTGATTTTTCCCTTTGCTTTTCTGTACACATTTCTACTTGTCTTTGTTTTTCTTCTTGCCCCTTTAGCCCACAGTGAGACTTTTACTGCCTCCTTATTAATCGAAGCAGATTAAGCTTCATTTTCTTCCAGCTGTGTTTGCTGGGAGAGGATGATATTTAGTGTTCGCCAGTTTCCATGGGGAAGGGCATATCCTACTGGGTAGCAGTAAAATAGAACTGTTTGAAAAAAAAAGGAACATCCCCAGAGCTGACAGCGGAGGTAAATACTCCTTGGAAGATGGAGGTGATCTTAAGATGCCACCTTGTCTCTTTCTTTTTCCAAAATGGCAGGAGGGTTTTTGGAACTATGGTTTCTTTTCTTAGTGCTAATCTCTTCCAGGATAAAGTCTCAGATTTTTCTAGAGAAATATCTTGCAGAGTCTCCAAGGATGCTTCTCTTGTGATGGCATAGTCACACTCCCACTCTTCCTACCTCATGTCTGATTCTACCCAGATGAAGTTCCCTTTAGGGCTAGGGCTGCACATGGATGCTCTGGCAGAAGCTGACACAACTTCAGGAGGAAGGGTCCCTTTAGTGCCCCTTGGACAGAAGAAAATTTTAAGAGAGAGTCCCCTAAAGATGTTTAAAATCTAAGGTAGTGATCCTCAAATCTAGTTGCCCTGTGGAATTATCTAGAGGACTTTTAAAAGAGCCTATAGCCAGGCTCCAGTCCCAAGATATTAATGTGTGGGTCTTGTGTGTAGCCTGGGCAATAAAATGATATTTTGTTTTGTTTTATTTTTAAATAATTTAGGCTTTCAAAAAAGATGCAAAAAATGTACAAGAGGACTGCTTTGTATTCTTCACCTAGCCACAATCAAAATCAGGAGATTAACACTGATACATGTTATGATCTGTTCTTATTCATTTTGTTGATTGTCCCATTAATGCCGTTTTCCAGAATCTCACATTGCATTCAATACTCTTGTCTAAGAGTCTCCTTTAATAGCGCTCTGTCTTTCTTTGCCTTTCTTGACCTTGACACCTTGGAAGAGTACTGACCATTTATTTTATAGAATGTCCCTTAATTTAGTTTTGGGCAAAACATGTTGTAAACTCTCCCTATGCAACTAAGTTTGAGGACACCGATCCAAGGTGGTTGGGATCATTATACTCAGTAAATCACCACTTAGGGTCATGAGAAAACCGTGGGGTTAGGACTAGAGAAGGGACTACAGGCCAACAGAACATGGGTGCGTCTTTGGTTTGGTCTCTATCTAGATTTTTCTCCTGAACTTCTACTCTTTATTCTCTTTTTCTCTTTCCTCTATATCCTGTTCTGAAGTCAGGGACTTCATTTGGGATCAGCTCAACTCACTCATTCTGCATGGACATCAATCCACTTTCAAAGTTGGATCATGCCCCTCTTTTGCTTAAAAGCCTGTGAATGTTGACCCATCTTCCTACGAGGCCTTCTGTGGTGGGACCTGGTCCTTGCTCCAACCCCATCATTCACATCCCTGCCCTTCCACCCACTCACACTGCTGTGCTTAGCAGCGTTCAGCCAGGCCTGAGCCAGCCTCCAGTCCTTCGTGCTTGTCATTCCTTCTGCTAGTGGCTCTTCTCTTCCTTCTGGTGATCACACAGCTAGTGTCCTCATTTCCTTCAGGTCTTTGCTTTCAAGTTCTGCCCACTTTCTCACTCCCCTCCCCCCAGAGTCTTCGCATCTCCCTCCTCTGGTCCCTGTGAGGGGAATCTCTGCCTATTTTTTTTTTACCCTTTATCTCCAGAACCTCTTAAAGTAGTGGCTGATACCTAGCAAGGGCTCAATGTATATTTGTTGAATAAAAGAACAAAATAGTTAAAAAGAAGTGTTAAAATAGTTTAATTTTGGACTAAGAGGAGACCCCATTTATACAATAATACTAAGTAAGATTACTTTAAAATCTCTTTTTTCTTGGCCATTGACCAGACTACCACAGTGTGGATTGCCCCTCCCCTCTGGCACCTTCCATTTTTCCAGTTTACCTCTTACTTCTTCCATACCACAAAAGATGGCCCCTGAGATAAGTCAGCCAAAATTTCCTCTCTTTTAAACAGGAACAGGGTGGGAGCACATTGTCAAATATGTTGTTCTATTTTTTTATCCTTGTCACTGTTATAAGCTGTAAAGAAAGTTTGGGTGTTTGATATGACCCTGGCAAATCTTACTGCAGTGGCTTCTCAAAATTGCATCCATTCCGCTGGTGCCTGAGAGGAAGAAAGGAAACCAGATATGCTCTTTTCATAAAATAAATAACAACCATTATTTTTATGCACCAGGTAATGTGTGTATGCATAAATTTCGCCTTACTGAAATCCTAAGTGTCAAATAATAATCCTCACTATTTTATAGATATGACAACTGAAGCTTAGAAAGATTACCTCAGCTGGTAACTGGCAGCACTAAGATTTAAACCCAGGCGTTTCGATGCTCCAACCAGTGCTCTTAATTCTCTCCAATATTTGAATAGCTGCCTATAGCCAAACATAAACAGGAAGAAGGTGGACCCTGTAGGCAATACCTGTTTTGAGTCACTTAAGAGACTGGATGAATGTAGATACTCTGACTTTAGAACATGAGATTTAGCTTTATGGCTCAATTATTCTGTGAATTTGTTTATTTTTTCTCATCTTCACAGAATCACACTGTGAAGGTGCCAGTCATTTCTGTGATGAGCAGTGTGGTGATTCTCCAAGTGTGGTCCCTGAGGCAGCAACAGCAGTGACTGGGACTTCACAGAAGTGCAAAATGCCGGCTTTCCACTTCTGACCCATGAATGAGAAACTCTGAGTTGGGATCCAGGCATCTGTGATGTATCAGGCCTTCAGGTGATTCTGATGCCTGCCCAACTTGGACAATCTCAAGTACCATGGTAAGGATAGTGACCGCTGGCTCCAGGCTTCCTGTGTCAAGTCAAGGCCCTACTGTTTATGAGCTGTATGGCCTCGTGCAAAATACATAACCTCTCTGTGCCTCAGTTTGCTCATCTATAAAGTGGGGATAATAATATTACTTACCTCATTGTTCTCAAGATTAAATGAGTTAACATATATTAAGTGATTTGAACAGTGAATAACGTTATTTAATATTAGCTATAATTAGCTATAAATATATTCTCTTCCCATATGTATTATATGTTCTGTTTGCAAAATAAACAAAGAAAGAAAGAATCTGAAACAAAAATAAAACTCCGTCATTATTTTTTCTGGCTGGCCTGGATCCTTTAAACTCTGTGCAGCATATCTGTCTTTGCCAGGCGAGGCTGCTGCTAATGAATCACTGCTGTGCTGATAATGTCAGCACACGGTATCAGGTGCAATAGAAGCAAAAGCCAGAAGATTGCATTTCAGTTTGCTTCAGGAGGAACTCAGATGCGTGCCGTGATAACAGGAGCATCTGGTGACCAAATGGTGTATTCCTTTTTCTTTGGGCTCTGAGGATGAGTTTTGTAGACTAGCTCTGCCGAGCCCCTCAGCACTTGTTTGCAAAGTGAATGATGATTACTCAGGACATGGTGATATTTACCTAGCTTTTGCCACCCATCTCACTATGCTGAACAAAATGACTCAAATGAGATTGAAGGGACTAGATGCCAAGGCAGGAAAAAGCTTTGGAGCAGAATATTCACAAACCAATTGCTATTCAGACCACAGCCGGGACTTGTCAGGAGGCCAGGGATGAACAGGAGTGCAGCTCCTCTCTGGAACATTTCAGGAAGCTGCATTTATAGCAGACGCCCTCTCCCCTTACTGTCTGACCTAAGCATGGGCTAACCAAACTGACTGGCTCATCTATTTTCCTGGGGATGACGAGAGAGTGAAAATTCAAAAAGGAGGGCTATCTGTAGGAGGGAAATGTGACAAAGCTGTTTTGGGATGTAGCTGGAACAGTAAACAATGAGTAATAGCCAAGAACGTTGAAAAATAAAGGAAGGTGGAGGCATTGAATTTGCCTTAATAAACATGAACACATACTGTAAAAATACATTAATTAAAACAGAGTGGTGCTAGATAAATCAAAAGAAGATACAGTCAAAAAAATTAAGCCTTCTATAACTTAAATAAATGTATGTTAAAGAAATAAACTCAAGGCAATGGGATCCAGATGTATTACTTAATAAATGGTGCTGGCAATATTGTTAGCCACTCTATCAACTTACTTACCACCAAATACCAAGTACCAAAATAAATTCAAGGTACATTAAACATGTAGATATAAAAATGAAATCACACATATAAACAGAAAGATCAAAAAAGAAAATGTAGATGGACATTTGGAACAATTTTTTCCCCAGACAAGGAAATATTTTTAGCAGTTCAAAAGCTGTACATTTTAGCACCTTAAAAAATTCAGACATACACATCTTATACAGACCAGGTCTTCTTTTGATTTTCTTAATAACAAATGAAAAAAACAGTTCCTGGGCAACAAGTAGTACAGATCAGTCAAAGACTTATTCTACTACATCCTAAGTTTCTGTTCAAGATGATGCAACACATTCATATTTTTTTCTATCCCACTGTTAAGCCCTCTGCCCCACATGGGATTGTTTGGATCATCTCAGATGCCCAGACAACAGTCCCTTCCTAAGTCACTGTGGCTCATTTGGTCTTGGGAAGTGGAACTAGCAGGCTCGTTGGCAGCACACAGCTGTCTCAAAGGAGGAAGCTGTTTGGTTTCCAAAGCAAAAACAATGTTAGATGACTACCAAACACATTTCATTTTCCTGCCAGGTACTTGGCCAACCTACATTTTCTAGGAGTTAGAGCGGAGTTAGGTGACTGCGTTGTGGCCATAAAAAGTGAGCAGCAGGTGTGCCATTCCGCCCATGCTTGGCTCATTACAATCTCTATTCTCTCCTCTTGTTCCATGGTGATCTGAGGGAAAACATTCCAAAGTGACAGCACCATGCGATGGAAGAGCAGGGACCCCTGTGTCACTGCCTGTAGGAAAGCTGCCCAACTCACAAGGCTGTGATGAAAGAGAAAAGTCAACTTTCATTGTGTTTAGCCATCGAGATGGTACTGTTTTCCCAGAGTGGCCTAGCTAATATCACCTGAACAGCTGGTCATTACTTACCCTTGGATAAAAAGAAAGACCATGGTAACACTAAAATACAGTCTTTGCTTTGCTTGAGGCAAGAATAATAAATAGTTTCTCTCTCTCTCTCCCTCCTTACCTCCACCTGCCCCCACAATAGGGAATAGGCACAATTTTTGAAAAGGGAGTTTTCACAATAATTTTGCAAACATTATTAGCTCTCCCATTGTTCTGATACTTGTCTTCTGGGATTGGATACAGCCTTTGTTAACTTGTTTAATAGCCATAGTTTAATTTCATCTCTCCTCTGTATTGCACACCTCCCCAAAAAGAAAAAAAAAATGTCCTAGTTAGGTGGTCACTATTCTCATAAAAAAAAACTTGCCAAGAGTTTCTTGGAACAAAAATTGAGCAAATTTTCTTCATTTATGAACAAATATTTAATGACCACCTAATATATGCCAGGTACTTACTGCTCTGATGCTTTTGAATCTTCAAACAAATTGGACCAAAATTCCTGTGTCATCAATCATACCTTTACCTTATAGAGCAGGGGTAGCTTTTCATATTTTTGTAAAATGAATTTAACATATAAATCATATGGATTATTAGAAATTAATAAGTGCCATCAAAAAAAAGGAAAGCAGAGCCAGTGAGTAGGGCTAGATCTGGGCATGGTCATGATAAGACTCCCTGAGAAGGCATTGAACAGATTCTAAAGACTTGAGCAAAGTAGTCATAGGTACATCAGGGGAAGTGAATTCTAAAAGGGCTAACATAGCATAAAGCTCTCCAGTTCCATCCATGTTATCACAAAGGGTAGGAGCTCTTTCTTTCTCTCTGCTGCATAGAATTCCATTGTGTAAATGTACCATAGTTTTTTGATCCACTCATTTACTGTTGGGCACTTAGGTTGCTCCCAGCACTTAGTTATTGTAAGTTGTGCTGCTATGAATATTGGGGTGCATAGGTTCTTTTGGATTGGTGTTTCAGGGCTCTTAGGGTATAATCCCAGCAGCAGAATTGCTGGGTCAAAAGGCAGTTCCATGTTTAGTTTTCTGAGGAAATTCCATACTGTTTTCCACAGTGGTAATTTCACCTTTAACTGGAACATAATCAACAAAAGAAAAAAGCAAACAAAATATAACCAAAGACAATGAAATTAAGAACAATCTAACAATAGCCAGAGGGGAGGGGGGAAGGGACAATGGGGAGAAGGGTTTTCAGGAACTACTATAAGGGACACATGGACTAAACCAAGGAGAAGGGTGGAAGCAAGGGAGGGAGGTGGGATTGGCTGTGGTGGGGGGAGAGCGGAGGGGGGAAAATGCAAACAACTGTAATTGAACAACAATAATTTAAAACAATAAAAATAAAAGGACTAACATAAAGCTTCAAGGAGACAGAAATGCCTGGTGTATTTGAAGAGGCAGTATGGCAGGAGCCGTGAATGGAGCCCCTGGAAAAAATAGGAAGAGCTGAGTTTGCAGAGGTAATGTAGGTTGTGTGTGCAACATCATATGGGGCCCTCAGGGTACTTTATTTATTTATGTTTAAAGATTTTATTTATTTATTTTTAGACAGTGGGGAAAGGAAGGAGAAAGAGAGGGAGAGAGACATCAATGTGTGGTTGCACTGGTGTGCCCTCTACTGGAGACCAGGTCTGCAACCCAGGCATGTGCCCTGACTGGGAATTGAACCAGTGACCCTTTGGTTCACAGGCCTTCATTCAATCCATTGAGCTACACCAGCCAGGGCAGGATATTTTAAGAATTTTGATCTTTAATCTGAGAGTATTGGAGAGCCATTCAGTTACAAGAGCCAGGACACTAACTCAAACTTACTTAAAAAGGGAACTTATTGGCTCACATAAGTGAGTCTAGGAAAAAGCTGCCCAAGTCTCCAGGTTTGCATGCTCACTGTAACTTGTGAGTTTCTCTCCCAGTAACCACATATCAAGTCTTAGGGAAGACATGGACGGGTCCAGTTTGGGTCACAGGCCCTCTCTAGACCAATCACTGAGAATTGGGAGATAAAGTGCTGCGATTGGCCAGTCTGCATCCCATGTCTGTCCCCTGTAGAGATTAGGACTTGGAGGTTATCTCCAGAAAAATGCATAAAAGAAGTTTGCTACCAGAGTGCAAAGCTTCATCACCTGAAAAAGCAGGAATGGATGCTCAGCAGGAAGAAGTAATAAATGCTAACTACAATAGTAATGAAAGCCAGTACAAGAGAAAGCGAGATTTGATTGCATAGAACATAAAAAGAAGTCTGTATGTCAGAAAAAATCACAATCAAAATTATAAAATAAAGCACAAGTGGAAAATTGTATGCAAGAAACATTTCAATAATAATCCTGTCAATTCATTAACAGTTTTTAAATATCAATAGAAAATTAAAATCTGAATTGACAAATAGCCAAATAGTATGAAAAGATTAATTCTCCGATCAGGAAATACAATAGCTGACAGAAATCTGTTTAACTTTATTATTAAATGAAGAAATGTTAGTTAAAATAATGACAAAGTATTTCTCACACTGACACATTTTTATGTCAATAGTTGTAGGAACCTCAAGGACAATGAGAATTCTACAAAACGAAAACTCTCAAAGTGTTCTGAGCTAGCAAGTATGGCATTAGGTAGGGCAAATACAAACCAGAGAGGGAGATCTACTTTGGAATGGTCATTTCTAGGAACCAACATTATAGGTGAGATCTCAAGTATGACAAGTTGCTAGCCAATTGAGAATAGGAAGAACAGTTTTCAGGTTCAAAGACCTTGAGTCTGGAAAGAATTTAGCCTGTTCTAGGAATGGACAGAAGATCAGTGTGTTTGCAACATTGTGAGCCAAGTTGAGAGTCACACAAGACGGGGATGGAGAGGCAGGTCATACAGATTCTTAAACTTTTTATTTAAAAGGTTTGTTGGCATATGTATCGGTTAGTATGGGCTAGGGTGACAAGTGGTGTCCAAATCTCAAAACACAGGTTTATTTCTCATTCGTGTCACTTTCTCAATGGTGCTCACCTCATATTCAACTCCGTGTTGTCACTCCAGGTTCTCTGCTGACAGAACAGCCTATCTGGGTTGCGCTGGTCATTATGATGGAAGAAAAAAGCATGAGTCTTCAAGCTTCTGCCTGACATGACATATGCCATTTCTGCCCACATATCACTCATTGGCCAAAGCAAATTACATTGTCAAATCCAATTTCAGTAGGGCGAGGAAGTATACTCCTCCCCCAGTTAAGGGAAGTGTACGTTGGTATAATCATCACCTAGTAAGTCTACATGCTTTTATGCATATTAACCAAGAGAGATAGAAAATTGAACCTCTTTTCTCTTTATTCATACATCCATTGTAGTTAATCAGAGAAATGATTCCTTAAAAAGATTTACATTGTATCAATATTTTGTGTTGAATGCTTTAAGAGCTCAAATCTCCCACTTCTCTAGGTTTTGTAAAAACAATTTTCTCTGATGGGTCCTTAATTTAGAGTCAAAATTTAAATCTACTTAGTAGACAGAATTTCATATGTACTACCGAATTGTAAGACACTTTTATTTTTTTGGTTAAGCATCTTGAGCTCAAGGGGGACCATTAGCCTATCATATTAAAATCAGAATCTAATGGTAATAATTTACCAGGTGCTTTTCCAGATGGCAAAGTCTAATATCTTGGCACTTTACTCATGTTTAAATTTGTAAGAGAATTCAGGAATGTATTAGTATTTCCATATTGCAAACCAAGAAATGGAGGTTTTTTTTTTTCTCAAATTCCACAGATGGGCCAGAGGCCTGGCACATAACGTCTTAAACAGTTACCATTATTCCTTTTGGCCTGAGAACCACCAGTAAAGTTAAGCGAAGTTTAACATCACCTTGGGTTGAAGTAAGGCAAAGAGGCAGAGTTATTGGGGGAGAAACATAAGAGTGACAGGCAGAGAGATGAAAAATTGAATGTAGATTAAAAACCGCACCTAGCCATGCTTGAATCATGTCAAATTCTCATGCTGTCATTCCGAAGCATTGCAGCGTAAGACTGTCTTGCCTACAGTTTTTTTCTCACTAAACTGTGTTTACTACTGGAAAATGCTCCCCTGGCACAACAGTTGAAAAAGTCTTATTCTCTTTTAACGATTAAATTTTTGCCTTTCTTGGATGAAGGGGTTGACTTTCTTTATTGCCTTCTAGAACAACAAACCAGATAGTGCTTCTTCTATAGGAGATGGAGGGAATTAAATTTGATGGAATACAGATTTCCATTTTCAAAAGAACACTGGGTTTTTCCATGGTGATTTTTGTTGATCATTGCCAATCATAATTCCATCAACAATAGACTAGGGAAGATCGTTCCTACAGTGATCACGTAGCCAGACCAGGGGTTGGCTTATAAAAGATGCTCATAAAGAATTCCAGTAATAAATAATGGGTTAAAAGAATAGACTGATGTTTGTGGAATCACTGGCTTCACTTTAACAAATTCTATCTTGCACCTCAAAGGCTGCTGCTAGGATGATTAACTATTTAGCATTTGGAGAAAAGTTATACATTGGAATGTTTGTTCAAACTACTTTATAGTTTATAGTTGAAAAACATGGACAAAACATTAACCAGTGTTAGTCTGGGAAGAATACTGGTAAGTTAAAATTGATTTAACAGGGCAGTTTTAAATACATATTTGCAACAGAATGCATAGTATTAAATGAACGTTTTGAGTTATTAATTATTGCTCATGACTAAGGAACAAATTTCACAATACACAGATAATTCCACCTTATTCTCTCAAACAAATTTTATTTGTATTCTGCTCTAACAAATATAGTATGAAGGCAACAGTTGTTTAAGTTTCTTAGCGTATGGCACAGATGAAAAGAAAGAAATGAATTTAGAAGCAGTCCAGCATTTAAATGCTAGTTTAACATAAGAGGCACATATTATTCTATTTAGAAGTTTATACCAGATATCAGAAGACATATTTTTCCTTGCAAGCAACAGACTACATTTATTTGCATTAAGTAAAAACATATCTTGATCAAGAAAATTACTTTTTTTCTGATTTTTCTTTATATCACAAATGTCAGGGTAAGGCAAATCCTTAATGAATCATATGATAAAAACCCTATTCCCCAAGAAAATATATTAAACATTCTGCTAACTTGGTTATTTTTCAAAGCAAAGCCAACATGCACCACATACAGGGAAATGTCATTTCAAATCAAGTGCATCAAGCAGAACTGTATTAATTCACAAAGAGGCTTTTTAGTGTTTCACAGAAAGATTTACAATTAGCTGCGGTGCCTAATATGTGACCCAGTATCATAGAGTGTTTCAGATGCCTCCTTTGTAAGTTTTTATGAAAGAATTGTCTATCATCTGAGCACTTACCAGCTAGAGGACAAGCCCCTTTGTCACTCCTACAACCAGTACCTTTTTATTTAGAACTATTATGCTGAAAGCCCAGTTCAATCTCGTGTATGCAAATATGGCTGGTATGGGGCTACCCCCTCTGCCCTGTACCCCTCATTACACATAGCTGGGCTGCAGTGTGGTTGGAAATTGGCATACGGAAATCATGTGTTGGAGAACTGATCAGCTTTTCCAATTTTCCACTGTGTAACTGTGCAATGACAGTGCCAGTGAAATAAGGATTTTTGTGCTGAAGTGTCTTCAATCTGACCCATCACTAGATTTTTAATATTCTATTATTAAAGTGGAAACTAAATGCATTATTTATTTTAAAGCATAAAATCTTATAGCCCATTATCAGTCAAAAACCATAATAAAACAAAAATGACAACACAATTTAATCATCAAATGAAATTTAAACAAATCAGGAGTGGGATCTTCGTTCTCTTAGTTTCCTAGACAAAAATCTTACTTTCTTTTCTCTGCAGTTTTCAGGCAGAGAATTCCTTCCTCCTTCCCCCGCATTAAAAATGAAGGAATAAAATTGCTGTTTTGGATGATAAGGAGAACCAGGCCTAAAATAATTCCAGTCCCAACTGTTTCTAGCAGGGACATTAGATCTCTTTCATCTTTTTTCATTAAAAATCTCCACCCTTCTTTTCTCCCTCCTGTGTTTTGAATTGTAACGTATTACTGAGCAAGAGTAGCACTAATGTTTGGGAGTCACAGGAAAATGTGCTCCTAGCAGACTGCACTTGTCAAGTACTTCATAAAAATGATAGTAACTTTCAATTAAGTTATAAAGATGACATAAAATATAAAAATATTTATATTAATACGGCATCATTTCTTGAATCATCTAAAATGAGCCTTTGCTTTTTCTTTTCTTTTCCTAGAAAGCAATGTCTAATGGCAGTGAAGGACTCTAGAATAAATGACAGAAGGAGAAAGGGCCATGTTCCAAAGTCATGAGGTCACTTAAATAGAGGGGCTGCTAGGTTGATAAGCAGTTTTTAGACATTGAATATTAAAAAACATATCACATGTGCAGAAATATAACTTGCTATTGATTCCAGTATACCAGATAAGCCATGCAGAAGAGGAATACATTCAGAAAGGCCAACACAAAATTCACAGGAAGATAAAAAGTTGAATTCCCATACAGGAGAGGTAAAAACTTAAGAATTTCATGGAATATTTAGAAAGCAGAATGTCCTTTTATTTTAGAAATACTCAATTTGATGTATTAATTTTATCCCTCTACTAAGAAAAAAAATATATATAAGTAACTTACAATTCTAAAGCTTTTATAAGGAAGATGAATTTAAGAAGACATGCAAGAAATGATAACAGTCTCCACAGGGAAAAAAATAGAATGATTTTAGAGCCCAGGGAGGCTGTGGGAAGCAATTGTCTTGCCCAGTAGGGTCATTGTTTATGTTGGCTCTAGGGCAGACATTTGTGACAGCATCAGACTTTTTCCTGGCCCTTCACCCCTGTGCCCAATGTACTTTTGGTATCTTGGCTCATTAGTACTGCTGCTCCCCTTAGAGGTCATAATCTGCTAAAAGAAGGGACCAGCTATCATATTAGTCTTAGACTTGGCATGAGAAAACCACACCATTTAAAAGGAACCAGGAAGACAAAATTGCAAGCAAGACCTCTCTAACCGCCTTTAAGTGAGAATCTTCTCTGTGGGTCATCAAACCTAGGGTCAAGATACTATTCTTTTATGAAAGCATATATATATAAAAAGAAATTTCAAGTGGAATTTTTTAAAATTTCACAAGCATGTGTTTGGATCCTAACCACAGCAGCCCTCCCTTAGCTAAAACACCTGGAAAAGTACCATCCCTTTTACAGGTATAAGGGAGTCACAGCTCACTGGGGGCTCCGTGCTGAAGCGCTTGGTTAAGACCTTACAAACCAAGACAGCTCTGCTAAGAGTCAGTGTCAGAGAACACCACTGCTGTCCTGATAAAGGAGAGATCCGAGAATGGCCTGCCGTCCTTGCTACACCTCTGTGCTCGATTCTGAATGAAGCCCTGCTTCCATATTCCTCATTAACCACATGGAACAAAACTGTAAACTGTACCTCGGGAATCCCTGAAGAAAATACCATTTTCGGCTAGTCATCCTGACCTTTTTTCCAAGCGATTTTGAGGGTTTTGCCTATTTTCTATTCTGCCTCTTTTGCCTGTGGATTATACTGGTATCGGGCTTGGTGATTCCTGACATTTAGACTGCAGCTTATGCAACAATCATCTTCCTTTCTTTCTTTGAAGAAACCACTGTTCGACCAGCTTTGTGAAATAACTAAGAAAACAGACAGGGCCCAGGATACACACGTGAGTGCTACATCATGACCCTCGGGCAAAGCTGTGAGAAAAAGACAGAAATTACAGGAATGGAGCCTGAAAGATGCCTTAGTGTGGGTCCCCCACCAAATCAAAGGGTTTCTTTTCTTTTTTCTGCAGGTAAACAGAACAAAATACAGCTGGCGACATTAGAGCAAAGGATTTCCGGCCCTTCCAGGATTGCCTACCCCCACCCCACCCTCCTCCACAGCTCTGGCCTCTGTCTGCCCGCTCTTCCCCAGGGCTGGAAGAGGCTGTGATGCTGAGGCCTGGCATTGACTTCCATTTCTTTGCTCCTTTGCTTCATCTTGTGACCCTGCCCAAAACAAGGAAAAACCATTTGTGAGACTGAAGATAAACCATCTTCATAGGCTTAGCAAAGATTCTCATTTTTCATACAGTTGTTACCCCTTACCTGCAACATAATGTGTTCCAAGACTATGTGCTTGGAACCTCACATAGTACCCAATCATATATATATATATACACACACACACTATGTTTTATCCTTTACATACATATGAGTGATAAAGTTTAATTTATCTAGTAGGCATAGTAAGAGAGTAACAACAATAACTAATAATAAAATAGAACAATTATAAAAGTACACTGTAACAAAAGTTATGTGAATGTGGTGTCTCTCAAAATATCTGGAATTTCCATTTAATATTTTTGGACTGCCATTGACAGTGAACAGCAAAACTATAGATAAGCAGAGACCACTGTAGAGCCATTTACATTTCTCACCCTTCAAATAAGCCTAGGAATATCTTATTTGACTATCAAAGAACTTTGGGTGTCTGAGATGTAATTGCTGGCACATGGTAAAAAGCATATAAATCACTGCTTAATAAATGTATGCCACACTAACAGCTTGCCTCTGCTGGTGGGGATGATTAACATAACTCTTCAAAGTATTCTTTTAAAGACCTAACCTTGACTTGATGTTCCCTCCCTTTGTGGGACCATTCCTACACTTTAGTTTCCAGATATCAACATAGAAATAATAATAATGACAGTTTATATGATGGAGATTTGCAAAAGACATTGATGGTTATCCCACCACTTTGAGATATTGCTTATTAAGTATCTGCTGTGTTCTCCACCTGAGAGAACTCTAAGAAAATCCCATGCCTTACAAAAGCCTGTATACTTTGTATTTTTATGTTTTCAAATATCAGGTGTAACCCACATATAGAAAAATGCATAGATCTTAAACACACTTTAGTCTGTTTTAAAAAATGCATACATTTAATTCACACCACTATCAAGATAGAAAACGGCCCCATTGTCCTAGAAAGTTCCCTTTCCAGCCATTAACCCCACTCGTGCTGAAATCAACAATTGATCTGATTTCTATCAACATAAATTTCTACATTTCTTCAGGGAAAAATTGGAGCAGATGTCTTCTGAGCTAACTTTTTACTCTGGCATCCTATGAATCTTTAAAAAAAAACCTTGAGGTTTTAGGTGTATGTAAAAGCAATACTGTACTCATTGTAGACAATATTTAAAATATTCCCAAGTAGACAAAGGAAGAAAGAAGGCTGCATAATCCTCCCATTAACAATAAATTCTGTAGTAAATATTATGGAGTATTTCCTTACAGGATTCTTCTATACCTTCCCTACATATTCTTATAACCATAGTTTTAATTTTAGCAATGGAAATTGTAAACATGAAGAAAGACAATAAAATAACATGCTAGAATAGACCTACAAATACAGATTTAATGTGTTAATATATTTCAAATTCCCTTGCAATTTTTATTTTACTTTAAAAAATAAAACATTATAGATAACTTAAAATTTTATAGATAAAATAATATAATTTACAAATAAATTAAAACTATTTCTCTTCCTTTGCAGAGACTACCAAATCCTGATATTGATATGAATCAATAAGTTGTATGTTTTTATTTCTTTAGATACATATATTTATAAACATACACACACATAATGAAAAGTATATAGTGTTACTTTGTGTATTATAAGATGTACATAAATAGTAATTTTGCTTTACCCTGTTTGAACCACCCACCAATTATTATTATAACTTTACAGACAATAAAATCTTGAATTTGCCTTTGTGCTTATCATTTTTCTTGGTTCACAATGGTTTCCTACACCCTATTCTTTCCTCTGGGCTCAATTTTCTTTTTTCTATTGTATTTTTAGGAGCTTTTAAAGAAAGTGAATAGCAAATCCCCCCCACCCAAAATGGCAAGTATCATTTTATTAAATGATAGTAAAACTAGTCTAGAACTATATTGACAATTATTTTTATCCATGTTTTAAAAAATCACAGCTATTCCATTACCTCCTGACCTAAATTCATGTTGGGAAGCCTGCTCACTGTGTAATACTGACTTATTTCTAGGTTAACTCTGCTTTCTCTTAAATTCCTTAAAATTTTTCTCTTTGGTGTTAAATTAGTGCGTACATGTGAACTTATTTTAAATGTAAATCCTGTGACTTATTGTTCTTCCCTTAACTTAAAATTTATGACCATTATCAATTCTCATAAATTCTCAGTCATTAGCTTTCAAATATTGACAATCCACTCTCTCCTTTTAGAATACCTATTGAACAAAA
>PVJI01016163.1:0-38984 GCA_004026765.1 Micronycteris hirsuta
GGGGGGAGGGGAGGGAGAGGATGCAAATAACTGTAATTGAACAACAATAAAGTAATTAAAAAAAACCCAAAAAACAAAAAAGAAGAGAATGTTATAAACCAAACATGTTAATTGGTCAAAATGTAAAATCAGTAAAAATAAATGAGCTGGGAACCAAAGCAGATGGACACTGGCAGATCTCTTTTCTTCACGAGAAGTTTTCTGTTTGAAACTATTTGGAGACGTGTAATTTTGTAAGTGTGACTTTGTTGGTCACAGACAAACAGGGTTGTTAGTTTACCATCTTAGAAAACATTCGCTAAGCTAACGTGGGACAAACGTATATACCATGTTCTGAATTTGTCCAGGATAGAGAATGCTGGATGAAAACTTAGATTAGGATGGCAGTCATGGTGGTTACCAGTAATTAGTCAATAAAAATTGCTGTTTGAGCCAAAAAAAAAAAAAAAAGACTTACTATATAGCTATAGCAATCAAAATTGTGTGGTATTTTAGAGGGGAATAGACAGCATTGATTAATAGACATATAGATCAGTGGAATAAAAATAGAGAACTCAGAAATAGATCCAGAGATATGTATACAGCTGAATTTCAACAAAGTTGCAAAAGCAATTTGATAGAGGGAAAATGGCCTTTTCAACATGGCACATCTTTAGGGGGGTTAAAAATATCTCAATCTAGAAACACTGCTTGCTTCCTTGCACAACCACATCAAAATTACAACTAAGTTATAGAACAACCATCACTCAGTACCATCAAAAATAGAGTTGAATGGAAGTCTGACAACTACTTCCAGTAGGCCCCACATCAGGCCCCCCAGCCCAGGGTTCCAGTGGTAGGAAGATAAGCCCCATAATTTCTGACTGCCAGTGCCAGGAAGATAAGGTTCCAAAACTTCTGACTGCAAAAATCAGCAGGGATTGAGTCTGTGGAAGAAATTTCTGAAGTCCAAAGCAGTTCCTCTTAAAGAACTGACACACGAACTTACTCAGACTCACTCTCTCTGAGCTCCAGCACCAGGGTAGCAGCTTGAAAGGCACAGGTGGCATACAGGGAGGAACTGAAGTGGCGTCAAGGAGAGAACTGGGGGACAGTTTTCTCTTAGACAGCAAGGTGAACAGAGGCCATTGTCCCTTTCTGAGCCCTCCCCCAACAGAGCCCCAGAGCCAGCAGGCAGGTGCCATATCTGAGGCACACAAGAGGCAACCACACATTGATGTTTCTCTCCCACTCTTTGTCCCTCCCTTCCCCATTCTAAAAAAATAAATAAATAAAACCTTTTAAAAAATCTCAATCTAAACTTCACATCTTATACAAAAATTAACTCAAATGAAATATGGACTTAAATGAAAAACTATAAATCACTTAGGAAAAATTAAGAGAAAACCTTTAGGACCTAGGGCTATTCAGGAAATTCTTAGACTGACATCAAAAGCACAATCCATAAAAGGAAAAATTGATAAATTGAACTGCATCAAAATTAAAATTTTTCTCTGTGAACGATCCTGTTAAGAGAATGAAAAGGCAAACTATAGCTTGGCAGAAAGTATTTGCAAACCACAAATCTGACAGGATCTGAAAGGACTTGTATTTAGAATATATTTTTAAGACTCAAACAACCAGTCAGAAAACGGGCAAAACACACACATAAACAAACTTTCACCAAAGAAGATATATAAATGCAAAATAAGCACATGGAAAGATGCTCAACATCATTAGCTATTAGGGAAATGCAAAACAAAATCCCAGTGAGATACTACCACACACCTATTAGGATAGCTAAAACAAACAAATATTGACAATACCAAGTGCTGCCCAGAATATAGAATAATTGCAATTCTCATATACTGCTGGTAGGGATGCAAAATGGTATAGCCACTGTGAAAAACAATGCACTTGTTTCTTATAAAATTAAACATGAGCTTACTGTGTGTCCCAACAATACAACTGCCAGGTATTTGCCCTAAAGCAGTAGTCACCAAACTAATGCAAGTAGGTCAAATCAAGCCAAGGTTCTACCTTTGTGTGACCAACAGGCTAAGAATGCTTTTTACAATGTTAAGGAGTTTTTTTTTTCTTTAAAGAATATGTTACAGAGACTATATGTGATTCACAAAGCCTAAAATATTTGCTACCTGTACCTTTACAGAAGATGTTTGTCAACCTGAAAAACCTTATGCTCTCAAAAAAAAACTGCACATTGATTTTTATATACCCTCTATTCCTTTTGCCCCAAACTGGAAGCAACCCAAAAGTCCTTCCACCAGTGAATGGATTAACAAACTGAATGTGATACATAGATAATAATAAAATTCTACTCAGCAATAAAAAGGAGTAAACTATTTTACACACAAAAACTTGGGTGAATATCAAAGGCACTGTGCTGTGTAAAAGAAGTCAGTTTCACAAAGTTACATACCGTCCAATTCCACTTACGTGACATTCTCAAAATTATAAAATTAAAGATACAGAAAACAGAACAATGGTGTTTAGAGTGAGAGGGTATGACTTAAAGGGGCAGCATGAGGAAGTTATGGGGGTGATGAAACTATTCAGTACCTTTATTGTGATGGTGGTTATACAAATCTGTATATGGTTTAAAATTTATAGAATTGTATACCAAAGAAAAAAGTCTGCTTCAATGTATGATCATTTAAAAAGGAAGACAATAAAATTTTTTAAGTGGCCAAACATTTGACTAAATAAACATAGCTTATTTTAAAGTGACTCATGAGACCTCACTGGTGTGACTCAATTGATTAGGTGTCATTCCTCAAAGAAAAAGGTCACCAGCTCGATTCCTGATCAGGGCACATGCCTGGGTTGCAGGTTCTGTCCCCAGTAGGGATGCGTGGGAGAAGCAACTGATGGATGTTTCTCTCTCACATTGATGTTTCTCTCTCTTTCTCCCTCCCTTCCCTTCTCTCTAAAAATAAATAAAATCTTTTAAAAAATAAAAAAATTAAGTGACTCATAAAAGAAAATGAAATGTTAAATCAAACTACCAGCATAACAAAAGCAAAAATTCTGGTGCCATTCCAGGTAAAGTTTAGATTGGTTGTTAACTTCTGTCATTTTGTCAGCCATTACTATAGAAATTATACTATAAAATATTGCTTATGCAAGAAAAAAGAGATGCTGCGGTGGTTAGATGGCAAATTTCATGGATCTGGGGGCAGATGGAGGATCATTAGTCATGCCACAAATAATATTCTTCTGCAATATCAGTGCCTCTGGAATAACATTACTAATTAAGACATTTAAAGCTTCATCACTAATTTGGCACAGGTTAGAACAGTGGGATACAAGTCATTCCCAGAGAGCATAAATAGTATTTTCAATTTTCATAACCAATGCCTAAGATGTCACTGCAGAACAATAACTGGTTCACCGTTTGTGGGCAAGCACCACAGGGAGATGGGTTTCTCTGGGGTGAGCCTATCCAAGGCCTTATAAGCTAAGGTACTTCTGTTAATGAAGTCCTGTGGTAATGAGCACTCTAATATTACCTCCAGATGGTGGTGGTGATGAATAATAACTCTAATCCCTCCTTCATCCAATTAAAGAGTTCCTAGTCAGATCTTACAAACCAACATGACATTATTTTACTTTGCCATTCGAAGGCATATCTCTCCACTTAGTCTG
Source organism: Micronycteris hirsuta (assembly GCA_004026765.1). Taxonomy (NCBI): domain Eukaryota; kingdom Metazoa; phylum Chordata; class Mammalia; order Chiroptera; family Phyllostomidae; genus Micronycteris; species Micronycteris hirsuta. The sequence goes on from PVJI01016163.1 coordinate 3,646, forward strand.
TCAAAGTCCATTTTTTAATAGCTTGTTGAAATGTGATCCCTTCTAGATGAGAGAACTTAGATAAAGGAAACACTGACCATACATCTCAAAGTCCATCATATGCTCTTTCTAACATACTTGAAGCACTACAAATATCAAGAAAAGAAAATAAATGTATTATTTTGATATCTACCTTACTACAAAAGAGGATGGGAAATGTAGTCTAGTAATGTTCCCAAGAAGAAAAATTGATAGATTTGGTGAACAACCAGCCATTCTTTGCCACAAGCAAATTGGTGATGGTGGAGGATGGATTGGAAAGAGAATAATTGAACAACTTTCCCTAGAGGGTGTTCATTAAGTGAACAGTGTCAGCGAAGAATGAAGACTATGAGGCAGAGCAATGAGATTGATCTCATATTTGCTTATTAGTTGAGCTTTCCAGGAAGCAGATGCTAAGACAGAGTTGAAGTGAAGAAATGTATTGGCAATCTATCCTGTGAAATATAGAAGGGGGATAATGCCATGAAGATCTGACGGTCTTAGCCAATACTATAGGAAGCTCCAAAGCAAAGATTGCCCATTATAGGGGTTCCGTATTGCACAGTCATGGCAAGGGCCTAGTACTCTCCCCACACTCAGTCATTGTCTGGGAACTACCAAGGAGACAGCAATTCAACAACAATACATGAATGATTTCCCTTTATGAAAAATCTGAAAACCAGTTAAAAGGCTTTTGTACCCCAGGCAAACTGGATATCAACTACGGTGAAGCTGTTAGGAAATTTTGTGGCACCTACTCACCATAGTCTCTCCCTCCAGCACAGTGCCACATAATTGTGAGGAAACTCCCAGCTCATGACTTCTCCCTGGGGAAGGAAAGAGAAGACTAGACTGTACATCCAACATTCTGACTTTTCAGGGGCTACCTGAACAACTGGCTTCTGTCTCATCTGTCTCAGAGAGCTGACAGGACCCAGCATACTTTAAATGTCTGACATTGCTGAAAACAAAAAAGAGCTAAGCAGCATTCTGCTGCTCCTGAGGAACTGCAGTACAGTAGACAGAGACTAGTACAGCTTTGGCAGCCTCTCCCCCAGGGGGAAAGTGAAGACTGGAGTGTATGTCCAATGTTCCAGCTTTTCAGGGGGCTGCCAAGGGACTGGTTTCTGTCTCAAGCACAGATGGGACCTAGCATACTCTAGATGCCTGGGGGCTGCTGAAAACAAAAAACATCAGTGTAGCCTGTTGCTGCTCCAGAGGGCCTGTGGTACAGTAGACAGAGGCCAAGATGGTTTGGCAGCTTCTCTTTCAGGAGGGAAAAAGAAAAGTATAAGCATGCGTCCAACATTCTGACTTGTTGGGGTACTTCCCAAGGGACCAGTTTCTGTCTAGCACAACTTGAGCTGCTGACAGGACCTGGATGCCTGGGGACTGCTAGGGAAAAAAAAATAAAAACTAGTTGGCATGTTGCTACTTCAGAAGACCCACAGTAGAGCAGACAGTTACCAGAGTAAGCCAGAGGTTATAAGCCCCTGAATGAAAGAAACAAACAAATCCCTTTAATCAAATGCATAAGTCTAGAGAAGACATATCCACAGAAAAGGTTTGAGAGGCCCCCATAATCTCTAGCCAGACTGATTAGTGTAGGCCTTTCCCTGTACAAAGCCAGTCTATAAAGAATGGAGGAAGTGGCTATTTTTTTTTCAAATATCAATGGATGTCCATACAAAGTTACAAGGAATTTCAAGAAATGGGGGGAATGGTTCAATCAAAAGGACAAAATAAATCTCAAAAACTGACCCTAAAAAATGAATTATCTGACAAATGATACAAAATAACCATCATAAAGATGCGCAATCAGCTCAGGAAAATGATATACAAACAAAACGACTTCAACAAAGAGACTTTGGAAATGCAGAATGCAATAACTGAACTGAAAAATTAACTAGAGTGGTTCAACAGCAGGCTTGATCAAGCAGGAAAAAAAATCAGAAACTCAAAAGACAGTTCATTTTGAAATAACCTAATCAAAGAATCAAAATGAAAAGGGTGAAGAAAGCCTAAGGGATCTATGGGACATCATTGAGCAGATCAATATAGACATGGTAGTCCCAGAAGGAAAACAGAAAGGAGCAGAAAGCTTATTTAAAGAAATAATGACCAAAAACTTCCGAATTTGGGAGAGGAAATGGCATCCAGATTCAAGAATCCCAAGGGACACTTTATAATCAAATTGTCAAAAGTCAAAGACAAAGAGAGAATTTTGAGAGCAGCAAGAGAAAAATAACTCATCACATGCAAGGGAATCCCCATAAGAGTATAAGTGGATTTTTCAACAGAAATCTTGCAGGCCAGAAGGGATATATTCAAAGTGCTGAAAAAACTGTCAAGCAAGAATACTGTGTTCACCAAAACTGTCCAACAAAAATGAAGGAGAGAGAAAGACTTTGCCAAATAAACAAAAGCTGAAAGAGTTGATCACCACTAGGCCAGTCTTACAAGAAATACTAAAGGGAGTCCTGCAAGTTGAAATGAAAACACACTAAATAGCAACACAAAAGTATCTGAAAATATAAAGACCACTAATAAGGGTAAATATAGAAACAAATAGAGAATACTGTAATGCTGTAACTATGGTGCATATGAGTATAACACCTTTAACTGTGGCATAGAAGTTACAAGACAAGAGTATAAAAATAACTATAATTATAAAAGAGTATTAATAGATACTCAATATAAAAGATGTAACTTCTGCCCTAGCTGGCGTAGCTCAGTGGATTGAGCACGGGCTGTGAACCAAAGGCTCACAGGTTCAATTCCCAGTCATGGCACATGCCTGGGTTGCAGGCCAGGTCCCTGGTGGGGGCCACATGAGAGGCAACCACACATTGATGTTTCTCTCTCTTTCTTTCTCCCTCCCTTCCCCTCTCTAAAAATAAAATAAATAAAATATTTTTAAAAAAGATGTAACTTCTGACATCAATAACATAAAGTGGAGGGGGGAGAAGCAGAAGTGGAGCATTTTTATATGTGATTGAAGTTATTCGCTTAAAATAGATTGTTATAACTATGTTTGATGTAAGTTTGATGTAAGTCTCTTGGTAACCCCAAAGAAAATACCTATAGAAGATACACGAAAAAAAGTAAGAAAAGAATCAAAGCATGTCACCACAAAATAAAACCAATGAAACACAAAGGAAGACAGCAAGAAAAAAAGAGGGACAAAAAAGACATAGTAAACCAGGGGTGTCCACCCTTTTGGTGTCTCTGGGCCACACTGGAAGAAGAGTTGTCTCGAGCCACACATTAAATACATTGCAACACATAATCACAGAAAAATCTCATAATGTTTTAAGTAAGTTTATGATTTTGTGTTGGGCCACATTCATGGCCGTCCTGAGCCACGTGCAGCCTGTGGGCTGCAAATTGGAAACCCCTATGAATAAACAATGATCAAAATGGCAGTAGTGAGCCCTGGCTGGTGTAGCTCAGTGGATTGAGCGCAGGCTGGGAACCAGAGGGTCCCGGTTCGATTCCCAGTCAGGGCACATGCCTGGGTTGCGGGCCAGGTCCCCATGAGGGCCATGTGAGAGGCAACCGTACATTGCTGTTTCTCTCCTTCTCTTCCTCCCTTCCCCTCTCTCTAAAAATAAATAAAAAAATAAAATCTAAAAAAAAAACAGGCAGTAGTGAGTCTTTCCAGATTAATAATTACTTTAAATGTAAATGCATTAAACTCCCCCAAGCAAAAAACATGGAGTGGCTGAATGGATAAAAAAAGAAAAGATCCTATATGCTGTCTACAGGACTCACTTTAGATTTAAGGATACGCATAGGCTGAAAATGAAAGCATGGGAAAAATATCCCTTGCAAATGGTAAGGAATACAAAATATTCCTTGCAAAAGAGAGCAGAGGTGGCTACATTTATATCAGACAAAATAGACTTTAAGTAAAAAAAAACCTGTCGCAAGCAACAAAGAAGGATATTACATTATAATAAAAGGGTCAACTCACCAGGAAGATATAACAATTTAAATATGCACACATCCAAATCAGAGCACCTAAACATATGAAGCAAACATTGACAGAACTGAAGAGAATGGCAACATGAAAATAGTAGATTTTAATGACTCATTTTCAGTAATGAATAGAACATCCAGACAGACAATTAACAAGGAAATGGGCCCTGGCTGCTGTAGCTCAGTGGATTGATCATGGGCTGTGAACCAAAGGGTCGCCAGTTCAATTCCCAGTCAGGGCACATGCCTGGGTTGCAGGCCAGATCCCCAGTGGGGGCCACGTGAGAGGCAACCACACATTGATGTTTCTCTCCCTCTCTCCCTTCCTTCCCTTCTGTCTAAAAATAAATTAAAAATCTTAAAAAACAAACAAACAAGGAAATGGGATTTGAACAACAGTATACATCAAATTGACCTAATGGACATATACAGAACATTCCACCCAACAGCAGCAGAATATATATTCTTCTCAAGTGCACAGTCTATCAGCATCATCATTTTACCAATAGAAACCTTATGTCCCCTTGTGTCCCTTTACATTCTCCAACTTATAATTGTCTTAAATATTTCCTTTACATGCATTTATAACCACATAAGGTAATTTCAAAATTTTTGCTTCAAATGTCAAACATAACCTATAAAACTTGAGAAGAAAATTCTATTGTATTTACTCCTATTTTTGCTCTTTCCTTTTTTCTTCCTTCCTTCCTAATATTCCAAGATTTCTTCTTTTATCATTTGCTTTATATTTAGAGAACTTCTTTTAGCCATCTTTAGGCAGGCAACTTCTCTTTGTTTTCCTTCATCTGAGATTATCTTGTTTTATTCCCCTTCACTCCTTAAGTATATTTTCATTGCGTATAGAAATCAGAGTTGACAGTTTGTTCTTTTCCTTCAGCCTTAAAGATGCTGTGCCACCTCTTTCTGGCCTTTATGGTTTATGATGAAAACTCCATTGTAATTCTAATAGTTTTCCTCTACAGATAATGTGTCATTTTTCTCTGGCTGCTTTCAAGAATTTTTCTCTGTCATTAGCTTTCCAGTGTTTGACTATGACATGTCTTGGTGTGGATTTCTTGAGATTTATCCTAGTTGAGGTTCACTTACCTTCTTAATCTACAGATCTTTTGCCTAACTTGGGAAATTTTAAATCATTCTTTCTTTGAATACTTTCTTCCTCACCTTTTGAGACTCTAATGACAAAAGTTAGATATTTTGTTATAGTCCTTTGTATTCCTAAGACTTTATTCTTTTTTTTAGTCTGTTTTTTCTCTGTTGTTCAGATTGTGTAATTTCTATTTATATCTTAAGATCATGGTTATTTCCATTCTGCTGTGAACCCATTCATTGTGTTTTTTAATTTCAGTTCTAAAAATTTCATTTGATTATTCTTTTTTTTATTATTGTTCAGTTACAGTTGTCCCCATTTTTCCCCCATTACTCTCCCCTGCCCTACCCACCCCACCTCCCACATTCAATCCTCTCATTGTCATTGCCCATGGGTCCTTTATACTTGTTCCTTGACTCGACCCTTCCCCTTATTTCCCCCATCATCCCGCTCCCCCTTCCCCTCTGGTCACTGTCAGTTTGTTCTTTATTTCCATGTCACTGGTTCTGTTTTGCTTGCTTGTTAGTTTTGTTGATTAGATTCCATTCATAGGTGGGATCACATACTATTTGTCTTTCACCACCTGGCTTATTTCACTTAGCATAATGCTCTTCAATTCCATCCATGCTGTCAGGAAGGGTAGGAGCTCCTCCTTTCTTTCTGCTTTGTAGTATTGCATTGTGTAAATGTACCGTAGTTTTTGATGCACTCATTTACTCATGGGCACTTAGACTGTTTCCAGCACTTGGCTATTATAAATATCTTGTATTTATTCGCTAAGACTTTCTATTTCTTTGTTAAGACTGTATTTTTTCACTTGTTTCAAGCACATTCATTACTTATTGAAGCATTTTTATGGTGGCTACTTTAAAATCCTTGTCAGGTAATTCTAGTATTTTTGTCACCTCTATTGTTGTATTTTTCAAATTGAAATCTTCATGGTTAGCATCATGAGTGATTTTCTATTGAAGTGTATTTTATGAAACTCAGGATTTTATTTAAAATAATGTGTTTTAACAGGCCTCCTCTGGCACCAGTGTGGCCAGAGATAGGGAATGTCACCTCATTACTGCTGGGTAGGCCTAAATGCTCACATTTCCTACTCAGTGTCTTTTGACACTGGAGTAGTGGTGAGGATGAGCCCCTTTACTTTTGGGTTTGGGTGGGAGTTGAGGCTCCCCATTAGGCCTCTGCTAATTTGATTCTGGCTAAGAGGTGGAAGGGGACCTTGTCACTGCTCCCACTTTGCCTCTGTTGACACAAGTACAGGATGGCTTCATTACCACTGAGCTGTGGTTAAAGTCCTGACTCTCCAGCAGGCCTCCTCTGATACCTCAGCAATGAGGGAAAAGGGCTTTTCATTACTGATGAGTGGAGGTGGACATCCAGAATCTCCCAAAGAAACTCTGTTGACACCAAAGAGTGGGGCCTTCTTTCCACCCACTAGGGATGAAAGTCCTGGCTCCCCACTTGGCCTTCTCTAACACCCCCTGGTGGAGGCTTGGAGCCCCTCCTCACAGCCTGGTACTTCTAGGTTACCAGCTTCTCCAGTATCCAGAAGGATAGATGAAGCAAAAAGAAAACCTGGGGAGCTCACTGCCAAGTCATTCCTCAGGTCTCAGGTCTTTAGACAGTCTGCCTTCTCTCTACCTTTCAGAATCTTTTTATGTTCATTTTATATATAATACCCGGGGGTTTTAGCTGTACTTAGTGGGAAGAATAAGGAAAAGTACTTCTACTCTATCTTTCCAGAAGTGGAAGTCAAAATAAGTAAATTTGTATGTACTTTGTTTCCCTGCCTAGACAATGAGCATCATGTTAGCAAGGATCATTCTTGCCTTGTTCATTTCTGTATCCTCAGCCCTTAACACAATATCTGGCACATAATTGACGGTCTATAAATATTTGAAAATTGAATAAACATTTAACCAGGAAAAGACAAAACTTTGAGGAGGCCCAATAGTTGACTTCATATATCCAAGAGGTTGTTTTATAGAAGGGTTCGATTTGTTTTGTTGCAATCCCTACCAAAAATAGAGCTAGAACCAGGAGTAGAAAGTACAGAGTAATAGGTTTTGGTCAACAGAAGGATCTGTTCCCTAACAATTCAGTGAGTTAGCAGGTTTCCAGCCATGGGGAATGTTTAAGCAGAAGTTGGATGACAAATTACTCTCCAAGGTTACACTGGAGGAGATTCCGCCATCATGTGGGAGTTGAATAAGTTGACCTCTATGCCAGTGCTTCTCAAATATTCATATACCTAGTATTTACCTGAGGCTCTTATAAAATTGTGAATTCTGATTTAGTAGATCTGGGATGGCACCTGAGATTCAGCATTCCTAACAAGCTTCTAGGTGATACTGATGGTCCACAGACTACACTTTGAGGAAGAAGTTTCTCTGACTTTCTTCCCAATAAACATTCATATCAAACACATTAAATAACTGGTTTTCTGTGTAAAAGAAATATTAACATCTGAGCTCAGCCCATAGATGGCTATCTTTCTAGTTAGCTCAGACATGAAAGAAAATATGGGTGCCCTGAAATGCAGCATTATCACCAGCAGAAAACCTTGTCTCATGTACTTCTCAATATTATGTCTTAATTCTGTAGTTTGGGTGCCAAGGCCTTTCCTAATCTGTATTCGCTGAGATGCCAGGGAATTTTAGAACCCTGTAGCCTGCACTTTGGGAAATTTATAAGGACCATTAATTTCCTAATGACTACAGGAATACTGAAGTGAAGAAATCTGCTTAATTTTGTTTAGCCTAAGCATATTTGACCCCCAAATCTAATAACACCTATTAACATCTCAAAGGCCAGTATAGTCCACATGACCCAGATAGGAAGTGCTATTCACAGAGAACTTTGTTACTTTTTTCCTCTCATAATATATTATAAAAAGTATATTATTATGCTAGTGTTCAAAGCAGGTGTGCCTTCTCAGGAACACAATTAAATCTGTAACCTTGAATATGAGACCTCTTGTCTTTGTTTGGACTCTTTCACCAAGACAAGGATTTGGGCACAAATTTTGGGGGTGAGGGAAGGTGATCTCATGAAATACCAGGAGGGGAGTAGAAAAGTGGAATGGGGAAAAGAAAGAAGTTAAAAAGTGAGTTACTGAGCAGGTTACAGTTATGGGCAACAGAAGTTCAGTCCCACTGGCGAACTCAGAGAGTAGAGCACACCTTGGGGTTATCTAGTCACCTTCTCACAATGAAGAAAAGAAGCTAAGGTATTTATCTTAAATTCCTATGCTGTTCCTAAGGGTGTTAACTCTCTGGCATTTCCTGCCTGCCCTACCCTGCCTATAGCTGAGAGAGAGTGCACAGGCTGAGTCACAGGTGCTTGCCAGAGGAAGCCTTAGACTTGGGAGAGGGAGTGCCAAGGAGCTGTGAGGGGGGCGCTGACAATGTCTCTGCCACATCTCTGATGCTAAACTCTAGTCTCTTCTTGACTCTAGTGTAGTTAAATATACAGGATGGGGGAAAATAGGTTTACAGTTGTGAGTACACGAAACAGTTTATTCTTGTATTATTATTTATTTATAATTGTATTATTTATTATTATTATTATTAACCTACTTTTGCCCACTCCTGTACCCCTATTTGTAAAATAGCATCCTGTTTTACTAATATATAGTACGTCAAAGAAGCCACCTGGGATGACCAGGTTCCATGCAGTAAATGGGGCAAATGGGATGGACTAACACTTCAAACTGCTCCCTTACTCCCTGGAATGGCACAGATGCTCATGGAACATACTCAGTTGTAGGGACATGGGGCACAGATCCAGCTTGTAGGATGAGAGCAGTCCAATATAGCAGACAGCCCATGGCATCTGACAGCTATGGCAAGGCACGGCTGACTGTGTGATCTAGCCAGCATCGGGATGGCCAAACTTGGGTAGACAAAATGCCCCTAAAGGTGCTCAGAGCACATGATGGGAATTCAAGCATGGGTGATGCTTAGAGAGCCAAGAGGAGAGATGGGGAGCAAGTAACAGAGTCATCTGTCTCCAGTAGTTGGGGCCAATCACTGGGAAGGGGTTTGGGCACAACTCTGGACTCTGTGAAGGAGCCTACCAAGACTAAGTCAGTGTCCCCAACTTTAGAGGGTTTTAAGAAACCAACAGGTACCCAAGGCAGAGCCTTAAATACAGAGAACAAATCCACCAGGAGAAAAGCAAAGTAGAACTGTGGCTTCCAGTTAGAGAGACAAAAAGCCCAACGTCAAGATGCCGTAAACAGGAAGAATGCACTGTTTCTGGATCCCAGCATATAGGGCTAGGGCTCCTGAGATAGTCCAGCCTAAAGCCAGAATTCGTCCTCGAGTTTGGGGAAGCCTGAGCCAACAGATGGACATCAAGCCGACATAGCTGTAGGGAATGAAGTTCTCTGAGACCGGAGGTCAGGGAAGGCTGACCCCCTACTCTGACATCTGCAGCCAGGTGGTCCTTGCCAACCAACCTACTCATCCATCCTAATGCTTTCTTCATGGCTTCACACATTCCCTCACTGACAGCATCACCCTAAGCCTTTGGAAATGGCAATCAGGACCCTGCCCACTGGCCTTGCCAGGCAGCTAACTTCTGGGATAGAAAATCATAGAAGCCAGTCATTCCTGTGACAACTTCTGGAGCTTCTGTCCTCTGTAATTCACAGAGATAGAATTTGCAGGTAATTTGAAAGGCCTCCATTTTTTAATAATTAAAATCATCTCTCCTCAAACTCCTTTGCTTGCGTACTGTTAATGGCCCCTTCTCTCTGTTTCCCTTCAGGTGACACCGAACATGTCTATTTTGGTCGGTTTCCTGTTCAGTGCACTTTCTTTCCTCTTTCTGTTCTCACTCCTTGTTCATCTTTTCCTTTCTGCTCATTTCTTTGCTGTTATTTTTTTTACCCTGAATTTGACCCCAAGCAGCTGTCCTCAAGTCCCCACCCCCACCCACAACAAGATTTGGAACTTTTCTTTTATATTGACCACGTTGCCAGCAGTTTAATTCCTTGTAGCACTTCCCTTACTCTTGTTTCGTGTTTTGTTTTGTTTCAAATCCTTCTTTACCCAGCTTTCCCTGGCAAATGTTCGAGACATAACTGCATATTTTTATAAAATTTCTCTCTTTTAGTTCTTCTGCCCTTTCTCCCTTTGCCCCTGGCTTCCTGAAATTCTGCCTCAAGGATCCACTTTATATCTTTGTTTATACCACTCATAAGTACTCATTCACTGTTTTGAATAAACGGTGCTTTCCAGCTAATGGAAAACTTGTTTCTCCTTTGCAAACACTTGTTTCTCTGTAGAAAACACTGTATTATAAGAGTCAGATAAACCTCTCTGATATTTTTATTGAAATATTTCTGCATTCTCATCACAGAATTCCAAATATGTGGCATCACACATGTTTGAAGCCAGAATTCTGACAAGATGCCCTCAATCACCCAAAGCTTCTTTATGAGTTTTCCCATCAAATGTGACTTCAGTTATTAAGATGTCCCTGCTGATTAGACTCGCCAGCAGCCTCCTAAATACTCGACTGAGGAAACCTGATATTGTTGGGAGAGGCTGTTCAGAGGAGATTACTATGCAGTGGTAAAAGTCAGGCCTGATGTCTGCAGAATTTTGTCCACTTCTCAGAAGTCCTTTGACTGTGGGATGTGAGGAAGTCACTCTAAATCTCATTGTCTCTTTCCAGTTGTAATACCCCATTACAGAAGTTCTGTGAGAAAATTATTATCAAATATTAACAAAATGCTTTGAATTTCTTGTATGTTTCACCACATTAGATCTAGAAAACTACTGTTCCTGGTCTTAGTCACTCTGGGGCAAAGTCTGTTAGGAGTGGTAAGGCTAGTGAGAGGGCAGCCTGAGGCGGGGGGTGGGGGATCGTGGCAGGGGAAGGGATACCATTCCTTGTTGACCTGCTTGGGGCAGGATTGGAGCTCCTACAAACCCCTCCCTCCCAGGCCTGTCCCAGGCATCCAGGCACATTTCCCTAGCTTCCCATTATTTTGTACATCTGAAAGTTCTTGTTTTTTTCAGAGTCTATATATTTCTTATTGCTCAAGTTAACAATAGGGCTGATGGATTAGAACAATGATAGAGAGGCGATACAGTGTGGTAGTTAAGAGTACAGATTTGGAAGCCAGATGCCCTGGGTTTGATACTTGGCTCTGCCATGTGATAGCTTTGTGACCCCGGGCAGGTTACTTCTCTGTAACTCAGTTTCCTCATCTATAAATTGAGAGTAATGTAAATATTAAGCAAGTTAATATTTGTAAAGAGTCTACTGAAACAGTGTCTGGCACATAGTGAGCATGTTAAATAATAAATTGTCCCAATTCTAGTGTTTTTTTTGTGTGTGTATGTTATAAAGTCTTTTTTTAAAATAACTGTGTAAGATATGAGACAAAAGACTGGTTAGAAAGACAGTCTTCATGTAGCAATGTGGAAAGTAAAATGTAAACATAGCAAAAAAATATTATTTAGGGTGTGCCAGGAAGACCATCAAAAATGACCTTGCTGGCAAGATTTCACGCTGTGAAATGATAACTCACTAATGGTTGTGCTGTTTATAACTGAAAGGAAGGAAGGACAAGATGGAGCGAGGTAAAAAGTGGAGGGAAAGAAGAAAGAGAAGAAAGTGCTTTGAGTTTTTAATTTCTTTTTTATAAATATAGATACAAAACCCAAGAGAGTTCCTGTAGAAATTTGGAAAGTGTGACACTGTATTTTCCCAATATAGCTGCATCAATATATGTATCCCATCCCACATGTTCTTCTTTGAATATGACATTGACATCCCTCCCACCGAGGAGTGTGGTCTGTGTTCCCTTCCCTGGAATCTGAGTTGAGGCTCATGATTGATACCACCAACAGAGTATGGTAGAAACGATGCTGATGTGACTTCCAAGCCTAAGTCATAAAAAGAACATAGCTTCGACTTCCTTTCTCGCTCTCTGTCTCTATCTATCTATCTATCTATCTATCTATCTATCTATCTATCTATCTATCTATCTATCTCTATATCTATCTCTATCTCTTAATACTTGCTCTTTGAATTCAGGTGCTGTGCTATATGGGCCGTATGAGGAGGTGACATATAGGTGCTCTAACAGCCATCAAATCATCAGCCACTAGATGTGTGAGTGAGTGAGTGACCATTCAGATGCTTCTAGCTCCCAGTCATTGAGTCTTCCCAGCTCAGGCCTAGACATTGTGGAGCAAAGACAAGCTGTCTCTTCTTTCCCCTGTCTGAATCTCTAACCCACTGGTTTCAACCATAAGAGATAATAAATGATTATTGTTGTTTTAAGCCACTAAATTTTAGGCTAATTTGTTATGCAATAATAAAACAATACAGGAAGGCTAAAAGAAAGTAAAGAGTATGATTTCTAGAAGAGGAAGACATCAGAATTTTCCCATGGGAAGTCCTATACCACTTTATTTTTAAATCCTTCCCCCTTTAGCAAGCAAACTCATTGTTCTAAAATCTTGTCAAATGAACTATGCTTGACCCAAGTCAAATTGGGAATCTCTGAACAGATGCCATAGTTGGGAGTCTTGAAAGCCCTTCACAGAAATTCAGGGCTCAGTGACCCAGACTGCCACCAAGAACTGTGTTAAGGAAAGGCTGAAGATTTTCAACTTAAGAGTAATTTTGAAGTGGTACAACCACTTTCTGTTCTGTTGGCTACAAGTGAATATGATAAATGTAAGAAAATATAATTTAAAAATAATTAAAGGAAAACACCAATCAATCCTTCATTTATCCCTAATTAAATATACAAGTAATCCATATTTCATTTTAGACAAAAAGTAAAAACAAAGAAAAATCCAACATAATCCCACCACCCAGAGATATTCCACCACTCACACTGTCTTGTTATATTTAAAGAAATATTATATAAATATTCACCTACATGTATCTGGATGTGACCATATGAAACATTCAGTTCTGTATCCCACTTTTCTCACTTAACAACATATCCATGCATCTTTCCATGTCAATACATATAGCTCTATTTTACTATTTTAGTGGTCATATAATAACGCATTGATTGAATATACCACAATTAATTTAGTCAACTTCCTATTCTTGAGAATTTCATCATTTCTATTTGGTTTCTTTTTAAATAAATATTGTATATATTTAAGATGTACAACATGATGTTTTGAAATAACATAGTGAAATGATTACTACATCATAGTGAAATGATTACTACAGCCAAGCTCATTAACATATCCATCTCCTCATATAATTTCCATTTGTGTGTATGCACATGTGTGTGGTAATAGAACCTGCAATGTATTCTCTTAGAAAATTTCTAGTGTACAATACAGCGTTATTAACTATAGTCATCATGCTGTACATTAGATCTCTAGAACTTATTCATCCTATGAAACCGCAACTTTATACCCTTAAGCGAACAGCTCCCCATTTCCCTCACTTCCCCACGCCTGGTGACCACCTTTCAATTCTCTGCTTCTATACTTACAAGTAAGATCTTGAAATATTTTTCTGTTGGTATCTGGCTTATTTCACTTAGCATGATGTCTTCCAGGTTCATTCTTTTTTTTTTTTTTGCAAATTTTAAAATGTATTTGTTTTTTTAAATAGATGTAACTTTATTTCTTTCCAAGGAAGATAATTTTAGGATTTTTTGTTTAGTTTTACCATTATGACAAAAGTAAAATGCATAAGAAAAAGAAAAGTTATTTTGTAAAAATGTAATGCTAGCAGGGACATTGCTTAGACAGGGACATTGTTATTCATAAACATCCTTGGCAGTGTCCTGGTTGTGTCTACCTCTGAAAGCCATTTGCTTACCTCTTAGATAACTATTGTAGGTAAACCCCAGGCAGTATTTCAAGGAACTGAAATATCTGCCATGGAATGAAACAGTATTTCAATCTACCAAGCAAAGTATTTCAAAAGGTTGATGGATGAGAGGTCAAAAATGTCAAGTGCTCCAAAAATTAAATAGTTCACTCATAAATTGTTCAACTCGGGCAAGAGCAAAAATAATAGTGCCTGTGTTAACAATCACCAGAAAGAAAGGACACATTCCAGCTGCGGTGACAACGTTGCTTTCTCCAGTACTCCCTAACAGGAGCGTGTTTGGGAGCATAGGGAGGACAAAATAGAAATATCTATCTTAATGGGTGGAACCCCATGACATATTTCCAAAGAATAATCAAAGAGTGAAGCTATGCAGAGAGGAAAACAAAACAAAACCAAAAACCAGAACTGCATTTTTCAACGGAAAAATCCCTGACATACCTATAAAACTATAAGAGCACTGAGCATAGCAGTCACCTTTGGCTGAAACAGACAAAGTAATTGCAAGGGTGTGGGGGTGGGATTTTTTCCCTCCTGACGTACACAAGATGGTAAACAGGCTCAAGGTAAATAGATGTCAGCTTCGTCATACAGATATGAATCACTGTGTACTTGTACCAAAAGCTGCCAGAGGCTACTTACTTCAAAGTCCAAACTGTCACATAATCTTTTATCTAGTCTTTTTTTTGGGGGGGACTTGTGTTTTGATTGAAAAATAATAACTGTTACTGGTATATTCTTCTAAAATTGTGTGTGTGTATATATAATCTGTGTGTATATATATTTGATTTGTTTGTTTCCTCCACAAATGACAGCATACTTTATATATTCATATACATAGGTGCCATTCTGAACCTGGTCTCTTTTTGCCAAAAATATATTTTGAAGATATTTGTCTGTTAGCTTATAAACATCCACCTCAGTTGCAGGGACTGAATAATATTGTATTGATTAGATTCCCATAATGTATTCAACTAGTCATTAAGAGTAAAATTGTTTTTACACTTAAAATTAATGCAAGGAGGGGACAATAGGGAGAAGAGTTTTCAGGAATCACTGTAGAGGACACATGGACAGAACTAAGGGGGACGAGGGAGGCTGGGGAGTGGGACGGGAGGGGAAGGAAGGGGGGAGGGGAGAGGCTGCAAATAACTGTAATTAAACAAAAAAATTAATTAAAAAAAAAAAGTAAGCCAGGTAAAAAAATAAAAAAGAAACTGAATCCCTAAAAAAAAAAAAATTAATGCAAGGACCCTCTTTCTGGGATTATATCTGTACATGTGTATGGATATATCTTTGGATAATTTTTCAGTATTGAATTAATAGTGCCAAAATCTGTGGTCAAAATCTGTGTTCCTAATTTTGATAGACCTCACCAAATTGTCCTTTAAGGACATCAATTTGTCCCTTGAAAAGAGTTTAATGCACCACCAAAATTTTGAGGGTGTCTGTTTACACATACACACTGTATTTGGTCCACATTGTATTTGGTCTTTGGTGAATCTGATAGGTGAAATGGCATTTAATTTTCATTTTAATTTTATTTTCAAAATTATGAACACTAATAACTATTCATATTTCTAGTGCCATTTGTATTTCTTTAAATGTGACTTTGGATTGTTTCTCTTTCATTGATTTGTCAAAGTTCATTATATTCTATATTTCATCAAATCTAAGACATCATTAATTGTAACAAGGACAAAAAGTCTCTCCATTAAATTAAAAAACAGTGCTTTTTATCACCTATAATTTTTAATTTGAATATATTAAAATAATCCTATTACATTTATGTAGGCAGATATTTTTGTCATGTTTCACTCTCTAACATATAGACAGGAAATAAAGCAAACCAAATTTCTCCAGTTCATTGTCTGACTCTTTAGAATCATTAAACCGAGTCCTCCATGTTCATAGTTTTCCATGTAATGATGTCTTCTGTGCAATCAAGAGGATTGATATTGAAGCTCTCCCTAAAAACACTTCCTCAAAGACTAAAAGCCACCAGGGCTGGGATATTAAGCTGATATTGAAACATTCAGTGGGGAGGGGAAAAATGGTTTATATCAACTTTTTAACCTTTCTCTACCAGTGGCAAACTGAACAAAATCCCATATAAAGACACAAAAATTACAAATAATATATCACCAAAAATGAAATTTAATGCCATGCCAAGCTTGAAACTAAGAAAATATCTAGGTGCCAGAAATAAAGAGGGAATTCAAAGTAAGAAAGATAATTGAAGTGAACACAGAATTGTTCATAGAAATATTGGGCATTGCACTCACCTGTGAACTTACTGGAAATGATGCCTCGTGGCAATGTGGGAAAGGTAGTTAGAACTAATCCACCTTCATGAAAGTGAGTATCTTCTCTAAGACCAAGGTTCATAAGTTTAGTACCTATGTTTTCTTCTATGTTTTCTATTGTTTTAGATCTAATATTTAGGTCTTTGATCCATTTTGAATTAGTTTTTGCAGGTTCATTCTTATCACAAGTGGCAGGGTCTCATTTTTAAAGGCTGAATGATATTCTGTTGTAGACACACACACACACACACACACACACACACATCTCTCACATCTTTATCCATTCATCCATCAATGGGCCCTTAAGTTGTTTCCATATCTTGGATATTATGAATAATGCTGCAATAAACATGGGAGTGCAGATATCTCTATGAGATACTGACTTCATTACCTTTAGATATATACCCAGTAGTGGGATTACTGGATCATACAGTAGTTCTATTTTCAATTTTTTGAGGAATCTCCATACTGTCTTCCATAATGTTTGCACCAATTTACATTCCCAACAATGGTGCATGAGGGTTCCCTTTTCTCAACATCCTCTAAAACACTTATCTATTGTCTTTTTGATAATAGCCATTCTAACAGGTGTGAGGTGAAATTTCACTGTGGTTTTGATTTGCATTTCCCTGATGACTAGTGGTGTTGAGTGTTTCATGTACCTGTTGGCTATTCCTATGCTTCCTTTAGAAAAATGTCTATTCAGGAGGTCCTTTACCTATTTTTTAACCAGGTGGGTTTTGTTGTTTTTTTTTGCTATTGAATTGTATGAATTCTTCATATTTTTTGGTTTGGTTTATGGCCCCTTGTAGTTATTCAGAATTACCTGGTTCTGTTCTTTGCCTTTTTTATTAATTCATATACAGTTTTTAATTGATTTGTATGAACTATTTATGTGGTGAAGATATTAACTCATTGTCTATCATGGATACTGTAATTACTTTTATTGTTTTTGTTTATCTGTTAATATTATTATTGGTGGTGTTGAGGGTTTTTATTTCTCCAAGTTTTCTAAATAGAAAATACCTTCACACCTAGTGATAATTTCTAAAAAGTGCCTAACATTATATACACCATATATGCAAAAAGATCTGTGGGAAGGTTGCCCTGGTGATCATCTTGTACTTTTCTGTACTTCCAGATTTGCTAAAATGAGTTACTACCTTTTATAATCTTAAAAAGTATTCTAAAGAATTTATTTTCCTTTATTTAATGCAGAAAAATTTGTATGATCTATGTGAATGGAATGCCTTAAGCAAGAAATAGGATGGGAAGGAAGAGAGGTGAAGGGTGAAGTTGAAAATTAAAATGGGAATCAAACCAGCAAGGACTTTGGATTCCATGTATGGGTTGCAATCTGCAGTTGAAGGCTTTTAGATAGGAAATTGCTCTGATAAGATCTGTATTTCAGAAGGAGAGCTCTGTTTACAGTGGAAAGATAAATTAGATTTTGGAATTAAGAAGCCATTGGTGACGGTATCAGTTGTTTATTCCTACATTAATGCTGTGTAACAAAGAACCTCAGTGATATACAACAGAACTTATTGCTCACATTTCTGGGGTCAGCTGGAGGCCAGCGAGGCAACCCTGCTGATCTTGCTGAGGTTCATTCCCTTGTCTGGGAGTGGTTACCTACTGGCTGATCTAGACTGGCCTTGGCTTGTTTCAGTCTGTCTTCATGGATGTTTGTATAGCTAACAGGCTTGGAAAATAGAGATGACGTCTCCCTCCAGAGCAAAAGGCAAGCATCCCAACCATCTATTCTAAAAGATTCTAGTTCCCTAACCTTAGAATTTTTCTCTTGTAATGCCATGCACTGTGTGTATAGGTATCCATCTGAGCCCATCCACATCATCCTCATCACACTTGGGGTGCAAGGGGAGCTGATGCAAATACACTCATGCTTGTGCTGCTTGCTGTACCATGAGTAATGAAATTCTTTGCCTTTGACCCAGAAATCACATGTCTCCTGTCAGCACCCAGGAAACTGTGGCAAGTTAATGGGGTAAAAATCTCAGACCCTTCACAGTTTTTTAATTTTTTTTTCAGTTTTATTGAGATATAACTGACATACTTAAGCTGTACTTATACTTAAACTGTATAAGTTTAAGGTGTGCAGCATAGTGACTTGACAAAGATATATTGCAAAATGATTGCCACACTAAGTTTAATTAACATCTATCACCTCATATAGAAAAAAAATTTTTTTCCTTGTGATGAGAACTTTTAGGATTGATTCTTAGCAATTTTTAAATATACCATACAGTAGTGTTAATTATATTCATCATGTACATTACAGCCCCAGTACTTATTTATTTATTTTTTTAAACTGGGGACCTGGCCCATAACCCAGGTATGTGCCCTGACTGGGAATTGAACCGGTTACCTTTCAGTTCTCAGGCAGGTGCTCAATCCACTGAGCCACACCAGCCAGGACCTTATTTATTTTGTAACTAAAAGTTTATACCTTTTGACCACCTTGATCTATTCCCCTACCCCTACCCCTTGCTTCTGATAATACAAATCTGACCTCTTTCTATGAGTTTGATTTTTATTGTTGTTTTTAGGTTCCTCATGTAAGTGAGATCATAAAGTATTTGCCTTTCTCTGTCTGACTTATTTCACTTAGCATAATGCCCTTAAGGTCCATCCATGTTGTCACAAATGGCAGGATTTCCTTCTTTTTATGGCTGAATACTATTCCATTGTGTATGTGTGTATATATGTGTATATATACATACATTATGTGTATATATACATATATATACATAAATACATTATGTATATATACATACACATACATATAGACCCTTCATAGTTCTTGACATTAGTCACTTCTCCCTCTCAACCGTTGGATCCATGAGGACCTCTCACAGCCATATTCCCGGTTCTGGGCACAGGACTTATATTTAATTGGCACTTCAGATATATTTGTCAAATAAATAAATTAATCATTTCTATTTACTCTTCAGTTTCAATAAATAGACTTGAAAATAGTATTTTACATCACATGGTCATCAATCTCTTGTCATTGCTACTCCAAATAAGCTTTTTCCCTCTAGTACTTCTTGAGACAGTGGTACCATAATATTGGAGTGCTTGGGTGTATCATGATTTTCAAAGCACTTTGCGATGGTGCCTGATGCAGGGCTTCCTTATATCCAACACAGTTATACATAGGCTCTAAATGGATGTTGTTTCCACTTTTCTGAAATTCACTATGTATGAGCTTTGATTTCCTTATGAAAATTTTTTCTGTAGACTTCAGCAAAGAAAGTCGCAATGCTTCCTTGTACACCCGTTGGCTGGATTCCCAACTATTTGTCCAACTGAGTAGGTAAGCCCAGAAGGAAGATGGGGGAAATTAAAATAGGAAATCAACTTACTCAAAAGGAGAGAAATGGATAAAGGTTAGGACAACTTGTCCATTCAACTGTATTGTGCAAGTTTTCTGCAGCTGTCTGCTCAGCTGATGAAGTCTAGGTTAAAGTTCAAAAGGGAAAGTTCCACATGCAGTATTTTTCAATTTTAAAAAATGTCCAAATATTCAAAACTCAAACATTTTCATGTATTAATATTCTTGTGATTAATCTTAATAAAGCATATATGCAAGATAGAAAAAAATCAGCTCAGATTTAAATATCATCAATGTTTAAACTGTATCAGTTTTAAAACCTGAGACCTGGCACACTGATAGAGCCTGTCTCCTGCCTGCTAACTCTGGTGACAATCTCTGGGCTAAATGTGAGTCATAACTTGTGACACTGCAGACAGCAACTGCGAGGTGGGGTGTTTCACTTCTCACTTTGGCTCATGTTTGCTTGTGCTGATTGGAAAGTAGGGACTTAAGAAGAAAGCAATTGTGGGAAAAGGGTTTTCCTAATTTCATTCAACAGGCTCTGGACTAAGAAATATTTAAAGACTTTAAAAAATGGAATAAATAAAACAATTTGAGCTTCAGTAAGTATGAAAATGCAATGGACGCTTAATGCCACAGAACTGTACACTTAAAACTGGTTAAAATGGTAAACTTTTGGACTTAAACCCATAAAGTATGTTTAAATTTTTAAATTCATAGTGAGATTTTAAAACTAACCACCATGGAGGATGTAAGGCAACCAATTCATCATCTGAAAACAAATAGAGGGAAAGAATGAAATATATATTCTGCTTTTCCTATATAAATTATATTACTTGATAACCAAATAGTATATCATGAAAGCATCTCTTTATAAAATTATCCCAACTAGTAAATGGAAATAAAAAAATAATAGAATTAGATTATCACTATTTTGCAATCCTCAATAAATTAATTGATCTAAGCAATGAGAACCAACAGCTGCTAATACTACAAAAAGAGACAAAACCATACATTATCTATGTCCTGAGGAAGAACTCAGCACTGCAAAAGAAATCCAACCTCAGTCTGGTCAAACCTCTGAATCTCACTGACTATTTTCAATAAAAGCTGGGACAGACTGCATGTAAAATGCAGCATGAGTGTGCCATCAGCACGATTTAAATTGTAGGAGACTCTATTGGTCAAATTGTCTATATTCTTCAATAGGTAAATTATAAGGAAAAGAAAGGGATGAAGTGGGAACCTGTAGATTAAAAGAGAGTTAAAAGATGAGTCAATAATTTTTTAATGAGCAAGGCTCAGCTGGAGTGTCTAAGAATACACACATATAATGAAACCATAAAGAAGTGTGAGCAAACTATCACTATAAAAATCAGGATCGTGGACATGTAGGAACTTCTGGAGTGGCTGGCAAAGTGCACTTTTTCAATTGGATGATAGTTATGAAGGTGTGGCCTTATAATAATTCACTATTATCTACATTTGTTTTGTGTAAATTCCTGTGTTTTATTTTATTATAGAAATATATTTAAGTGGGACATTCAGAATGAACTGTATAGTGAGTCACCTAGGGCTGCCATGTGGACATGGCCAGCTGGTCAGAACAAAAGGTGATGAGAGAACTGGTGAGCCCCTAAAGGCCACCTAACAGCCAAGAATTTGCCCAGCTACTTGTAGGTGGGTAGAAACTATGTTATACCATAACTTTGGGCCAAGACAGAGTTTTGAATTCCTGGAAGAAATAAATGGGAAAGGGTTCAGAAGTTGTTTTGACCAAACCATATTTTAGTTTCTGGAGAAATTTCGTTTTTCAGGTATCATAATTCAGACCAGCCAATCACCCTCAAAAACTTGGAACTGCACCTTCACTCCTGTGCTTTTCGAGGGCTGTGAGAAAGTGCTACCTTCATTACAGAGAAATGCTATAGTATCCTTATTAGCAATACACAGTACACTTAAAGATGTATCAGCCCTCAAGTAGCTTACAGTCTAATAGGAAAATGCAGGCCCTAAATATTTCATAGGTTTGCTAAGTGATTTTCCTTTAATGCAATGATGCAAGTTTTCATTCTACTGACTCCAATAATTCCCATTATGCTACAGAAAGTATTATAAGCAGACTTGCCCATGAAGCTTTTCATGTTTTAAGAGAGAAACTCATTCAATGTCACAGTTTTCTTCATCTGCAAAATAAGTTCATATCTTAGAATGTCAGAGCTAGGAAGGCTCTTATAGCAGACACTGTGGATGCCCTGTTCGTACTCCCTCACCCTTACTGCATCAGTGTACACAAGCCTAACTTTCAACTTCCATCACCTGCATTTCTTTCCTGAGGGCTTTCTCTGGCCCCCAGAGCCTACTTTACTAGCCAAGAGGCAGGTGGAAGTACCAGAAAATCCCACTGCCCCACGTAGGGAAGGAAGACTTTTTTTTTCTACCCTTCAGGGTTCTTTCAGCTGGTCTAGTAATTAAATCTACATGATACAGATTAACAAGAGAAAATAACCGAATTAAATTTACACATGTATGTATGGGAACTCCACAATACCAGAAAGATTCAGAGACAGGGAAAATGAGGTATATCTGGCATTCTAGGCTAAAAATAATGTAAGGTGCCTTGGGGCTTCAGAAGGGAGGCCGGTGATAAGGAAAGCAGATGTTGAGCAATCAGATGTTTCCCCTGTCCTATTGACAGGTTAAAAAGTTGATCTCTGATAATCTCTTATTCTGGGGAAGGCCCCTAATTTAAAATCTTTAAATTCTTCTAGGTAGTTAGAGGAAAGGGGAGAGAAGTTTCTCTTGAGCCCACCGGGTTTCAGTTGCATTTAGCTCAAAAATAATCCTCATAACACAGAGGCACATCTTGGGATGACTCATTCTGAACACCTACACTGAAGAGCCTCAACCAATGACTGGCTGGAGGTGGTGTTTCAATATGAAAGCTCCCTGCCCCTAAGGTGAAATAACTCTGTGGTGTGTGTCCACACTGCCCACTGTAAAGCCCCAGCAGGATTAAACCCCAGTTGCCCACAGTGGTTATTTACTTGATAGCGAACTCTTTATTGACTGTCTTCACTTCCTCATTCTTTTTTTTTAAGATTTTATTTATTTATTTTTAGAAAGGGGAAGGGAGGGAGAAAGAGAGGGAAACATCAGTGTGTGGTTGCCTCTCGCATGCCCCCTACTGGGGACCTGGCCCACAACCCAGGCATGTGTCCTAACTGGGAATCAAATCAGCAACCCTTTGGTTTGCAGGCTGGCACACTGAATCCACTGAGCCACACCAGCCAGGGCCACTTCCCTATTCTTTTATTAGTGTTTCTTCACCTCCCAAATAAACTACTTACTCGAATCCTTATCTCAGGGTCTCCTTCTAGAATACAAAAAAAAAAAAAAAAGCCTTTGAGTTCATTTAGTCAAGGGAGAAAAGTGTGTAGAGAAGTGAAGTGACATACCCCAGCTCCCACAGATAATTAGTAGCCTGGATGGCCATTTATTGACTCACACAAAGTAAATGCTCAATAAACTATGGGTTGAAGAATAAAGAATGAAGGTGTATGACCCATGTTTCCTGCCTACTAGTTTGGTGCCCTTTCCACTTAAGCAATTTACCCTTGGTTATTAAAAAGTCCACAACTTTTGGGGCTACAATTTAATAGACAAACACATAGATTAAGATGGTAACAGTCAGCCATCACACTGGAAGTTATTCCTTATGGAAGGCTGGACCCTTCCAGAGGGTAGAGACTAGCTGGGAGTGGAGAAGTTGGAAATGAAGTAGGAGTTAAGATCAGATGTGAGGGGATGTGGGTAGGTCATCAAGCCGAGTGACACAAACAGGAGCCTAGCAGGGAAACAGACTGAAGAGTCACCAAATTCAAGTGAGACAACTGGCTTGAGAGGTCGTGAGAGTTCACAGTGTTGGCAAGAAGTAAGGTAGCAGAAAATAGGAAGCATCCTGGATGGCCTTGAACAAAGTGCTGTGGATAGCCATCTTATGCGAGGGAACCCTATGGAAGATCCTCCATCCTTACCCCTCAGGATGACCTCTGTTATCTTAATGTGGCAGTACTTAGAATATTACAAACAATTCACAAACTGACAATTATTGAGATTTACAGATTATAGCACAGATGGCTAGTTGCCTACCAACTGTTCATTCTCTCCTTCCTCATTACTAACAGAAACACTATATTGTTGGGGGCGGCACCATGCTCAGCTTTAAAACAATGCTTTTCCAGCTTTTCCTGCACATCTTGGTGGCCAATAAGGTAAAAGCAAGTCATTGTATGAGGCTTCTAAGAAAGCTTTGTAAAGGGAACTGACTGATATGAGTAATTTATCCTTTTGCTCTTGACCTTTCCTCCCGCCTACTGCTTAGAATGTGAAATAATGGCTGAGTTGGAGCAGGCTTCATGGACTGTGAAGCAGTCTTGATGATGGGACCCAGAAAGAAGGGGCCTAGGTCTTAGATGCATGTGGAGCTGTCATATCAGCCCTGGATGCCTACCCCTGAACTCCTTTTATAGGAAAAATAAATAAACCCCTATCATGTTCAAGCCACTGTAACTTACATGCTATAGAACCTAATCCTAACTGATATGTTGACCAAGAATCATAAATGATGTATAATATTTGTGGGAAGTTTTAAACTTCATTTATGAATTACCCTAAAGAAAAATGCTGGAAATGTTAGGTTTCCTAAGGTCATGATTAAGTCACTTGAATCTGAAATCATTGCCTGAAGAACTTTAACTCAGCCAATGATTGTATCTTTTGGCAAAGGGAATTTCATGTGAACAGATTGGTAGTGCTGGGGTACCTGCAGCTGTTCCTTTGCTATACTATGTCTTTGGTGGTGGAGCACGCAGACCATCTGGAAAAACTTGGATTTGATATTGGTTTCTGTGAAATTGTGATTTATAAATATATATAAAAATATACATATATATTTGGTCATTCAGGTGACCAAAATATATTTCTCATATATACTTGGCCTTCATTCATAGTTCCTAGTTCACAGCTCCTGAAACTCTTGGAATTTCCTGACCATTAAGAACAATGGGAGCATCTTTTGTTATAGTATTTGGCCTATCGTCCTCAGTTCCTGAAAAAAAAACCAACACATCAGAGCCATAAAGGTGAAATGGGGATTGTTATTC
Organism: Micronycteris hirsuta; assembly: GCA_004026765.1. Classification (NCBI taxonomy): domain Eukaryota; kingdom Metazoa; phylum Chordata; class Mammalia; order Chiroptera; family Phyllostomidae; genus Micronycteris; species Micronycteris hirsuta. The sequence goes on from PVJI01016163.1 coordinate 28,426, forward strand.
ATAACAATCCCCTTTCCACCCAACTGGATTTATGTTCATGAAAGTGACTTTTGGAAAACACCGAAGGACAGATGAACCTTGAAAACAATATGCTAAGGGAATGAAGCCAGACAAAGACCACATGTGCAATTCCATGTACATGAAATGTCCATGATAGGAAAATCCATAGAAACAGAAAATAGATCTGTGGTTGTCTAGGTTATGGGAGTCTTGGGGGGAAATGGGAAGTGACTGCTAATGGGGGAGTGACTGCTAATTTTTTTGGCATGATGAAAATGTTCTAAAATTATAATATGGTAATAATTGCAGGACTATGAATATACTAAAAACCATTGAATTGTGCACTTTAAATGGGTGAATTGTGTGGTATGTGATTATAGCTCCATGAAACTGTTAAAAATGAGGAATTAAAAACTAAATAATGAATGTAATGGATTGAAATACATCAAATATGCTAAAATCCATAGGCTTGTAGTGAGAACGTTTTTTTAAAAACGTTCTTTGGTCACCTTTAAAAAATAAGATGAGGAATCAAGCACTTAATCTGCCTTTTGTATATGAACTGTAGCTCAGGGTATCCAAATATATAGTTGACAAGAGAAAATTATTTATTATAGAAAAATTCTCACTAATGAAGTAGAAGAAATGACAGAATTAGAATCTCACAAATTTGTAAGACAATGAAATAATGGATCAGGGCAATGTTTTTCACTAGGTGAAAGACTGATGCGAACTTAATTTTTTTTTCATTTTTCTGTTACAGTTGTCATATAATATAGCATTATATTAGTTTCAGATGTATGGCATAGTGGTTAGACATTTATATAACGTACAAAGTGTTCCTCTGAAACCAGAAAAGACCAGCATTCTTGCTTCCTGTCACATACTGAACCCAATAAGAGAGACAGGTATTAAATCTTTATGGGCACTTTATTTAGATGGCCGGCGATCTGAGAAGATGGCGAGTTCATACCCTAACAGACCATCTTACATTTTCTTCCAAGCCAGCCTTTTTATAACAGAGAACAAAGTAAGGTGAAGGGTTTTGTAATTCAGGGAAAATTAGATTTAAAAAAAACTGCAATATTCTCGCCCTGGGCAGTTAGCTATTCCCAAGGGCAGGTGGGTGTCTGTCTCTCCCTGGAACACAATGGCCGGGATGCCTCCACTTGTCCCCAGGCGGTAATCTTTAGCAGTGCCCAGGAGGTCGGCTGTCTCTCCCAAGAGCCAGGATGGACCTTATCTGTAGTTTCTGAAACAATAGCTTTAATATATCCATTACTTACTAGGCTTATAACTATTTACCTTAAACTAAAATTTTCCAACTCTTGAGTCCCCTATCACCTCTTGATAAGTCTCGCACCTACCTGATACTATATATAGTTATTACAATATTATTGACTATATTCCCTAAACTGTACTTTATATCCCCGAGACTATTTTGTAACTGCCAATTTGTATTTCTTAATCCCTTTAACTTTTTCACCCAACCCTCCCAATCTCCCTCCCATCTGGTAACCATCAGTTTGTTCTTGTATCTATGAGTTTGTTGCTGTTTTGTTTGCTCATTTATTTTGTTTTATAGATTCCACATATAAGTGAAATCATATGCTATTTGATTTTCTATCTCTGACTTATTTCACTTAGCATAATACGCTCTAGGTCCATACATGTCATTGCAAATGGTAAGAGTTCACTTTTTATGGCCAAGTAGTATTCCATTGTATATGTGTAGTAAGACTTCTTTATCCATTTGTCCTTTGATTGGAGCACTTAATCCATTTACATTTAAAGTAACTATTGATAGATATGTAGTTATTGCCATTTTATTGTTTTCTGATTATTTTTATAGTTCTCTGTTCCTTTCTTGTTCTCTTGCTCCCTTCTCTTATATGTTGATAACTTCTATAGTGTTGTGTTTGGATTCCTTTCCCTTTATTTTCTGTATGTCTCTTGTAGATTTTTGGTTTGTGGTTACGATGTACTTCATGTATACCAACCTATGTTTATAGCCGTCTACTTTAAGTTGATGTTTGCTTGAATTCAAACACATTCTAAAATCACTACCATTTTTACTTACTCCAGCCATGTTTATGTTTTTGTCATATTTTTTACTTCTTGTATGTGTATGTGTGTATTCCTAAATTTACTGTGTAATTATATGTGATCTTCCTACCTTTGCCTTTTAACCTTTGTGCTAGCTTTAGTGTTGGTTGATTTACTGCTTTTATTATGTGTTTGCCTCTGTCAGTGCGATTTTTCTTTGTGATATTTTCTTATTTATATTTTTAATTTTTTTTCTTATTCTTAAATCCCTTTAACATTTCTTGTAATACTGGTTTGGTGGTGATGAACTCCTTCAGCTTCTACTTGTCTGGGAAGCTCTTTATCTCTTTTGATTCTAAATGATAACCTTACTGAGTAGAGTAATTTTGATTGTAGATCCTTGTTTTTCATTACTTTGAACATTTTGTGCCACTCCCTCTGGCTGCAAAGTTTCTGTTGAGAAATCACCTGAGAATCTTATAGGAGTTCCCTTGTAGGTAACTGTTTTTCTCTTGCTGCTTGATGGGAACTTTAAATGAGGGACTAATAACATCTGAATCCAATGATTAATCTTAGCATCACTAAAAATGGGGCAACCAGACGTTACAGGCCTCCTGATGTGATGTAATAGGAAGTATGCCGTACCACTTACAAGGTATTCTTGCCAATAAAATCAAACCTCTATATGATCAAGCCTCTAAATCTAACTACCAATTTATAGGAAATACAGCATTTAAAGAAATATATTAAACCAGAATAGAAAGATGGATGCAGTCAGCCAAATACTGACTGGGAAACTTTCCAGGGCAGATGTGTCAATTCTGTTTTTCAGCAAACAAGTAGCAAGAATATAAAAGGAAGGGGTAACTATCAAAAAGACTTAACAGACATATCAACCACATGCAGTGAGGGACCTTGTCTGGTTCCTAGTTTGAAGAAATTGTTAAAGTTGACAGTGACCAGAGGTGGGGGTGGGGGAAGGGGGTAATGTGGTAAAGAAGGGGAAGGGTCATCAAGGAACATGTATAAAGGACCCATGGACATGGACAACAGGTGGGGATTGACTGAGGGAGCAGGGAGTGGGCGGGACAAGGGAGAGCAACAGGGGGAAGAATTGGGACAACTGTAATTGAACAACAGTAAAATAAAATGAAATGAAATTGAAAAGAGAAAACCACAGCCCTGGCCAGGTAGTTCAGTTGGTAAGAATGTCATCCTGATACTCCAAGGTTGCAGATTTGATCACCAGTCAGAGTACATAAAAGAATCAACCAATAAAAGCATAAATAAGTGGAACAACAAATTGATCTCTCTCTTTCTCTAAAAAAATGATAAATAAAAATTAAACAAATTTAAAAAAGAGAAAAACCACAAGCCAAAAATGGCATCACTCATGCTAAAAGCCCATGGTAGTAAACCTAGATTCTATACCTGATCTAATTGCAGTTTCAACCTCTCCCGGAAACATAATCTTTATCAACCAGTGTAGAATTTTCTGGTCAAGTAAAGTTAATCTGTCACATGGGCCCTCTTCATCTCCCACAGAAAGAAGAGGCAATCTGCATGATAAAAATTTTTCCTTTTCTCTTGGTCCCAAAGAAAAGTTGTCTAGGACCAAAAATAATCCTTGCTCTCCTTTGGTTAATAGCTCCCTTGCCCCAACCTTTTCCCTGTAAAAACTTTCCATTTTGTACAACCCCTCAGAGCCCTCTTCTAATTTCAAGATGGGATACTGTCCAATTCATGTATCCCTTAATAAAAACAATTAGATCAAATTAATTTGGTTGAAATTTATTTTTTTATTTTTTTTCAAGTGTTATTAAGACTTGCCCTGACTGGTGTGGCTCAGGCAGTTAGGCATTGTCCAACAAAGCAAAAGGTCGCTGGTTCGATTTCTAGTCAGGGCATATGTGTGGGGTACAGTTTAGTCCCAGTTGGGGGTGTGTTTGAGAGGCAACTGATCGATGTTTCTCTCCCTCTCTTTCTTTCTCCCTTCTCCTTTCTCTAAAAATAAATAAATAAAATTTTAAAAGTTATTTTAAAAAATTTTAAAGGCTTTATTGCAAAATACAAAATATTTGAATACACTTAAAATGGGCATAGATTCCCAGGAATGCTGCATGAATAACTGACTTTATTTTGTGAATTGTACCTAAGAACTAGTCTGGTTCTATGGGAAATATGGGTTCAATTCAGCACCCTCAAAGAGGATGTGGGTCTATCTTTTTCCTCCCAGTGTCTTGTGTTTCAAAATAGGAAATCAGAGAACATTTGAAATTTTCTCCCTGGCATCTGTTGTCAGTTTAGCTCAAATGAAGTCTTGTAAACAATAATAAGAATTCAACACTTGGGATTTTGTTTTTTAACAAAATCAACTGTAAAAAAATAATTATGAGATAATGTGGAAGATTTTGAACACTGATAATGTGGAAGATTTTGAATACCATATAAATGGTATTAAGAAATTGTCAATATGTTGTAGTTGTGATAATGGTTATATTTGAAAAAAATAGTTTTTTTATTTTTAGAGCTACATAGTTAAATATTTCCAGATGAATAATGTCTGGGATCTGCTTTAAGATAATCTTATGGTGGGGTGAGAGAAGTAGCTAGGAATACAAATGAAATAAGATTGGCCATCTGATAGAAACATGAAACAGACTAACAGCTGTAAGAGGGAAGGGGGGAGGTGGGGACTGGCTGAAAGAAGGTAAAGGGAATAGTCAAAGAATCTATATGCATGACGCATGAACATGGACAATGGTGTGGGGGCTGACTGTGGGAATTGAGGGGTAGGGATGGGTGGAGGGGGGCATTGGGGGAAATTGGGACAATGGTAATAACATAAACAATAAAATACCTTTTGAAAAAGATTAGCCATCTGTTCATAATTGTTGAAGCCAGGTGATAGGTACATGGTGGTTCCTGTACTGTATTACTAATATATATGTTTGGAAATGTTCCAGAGTAAAAAGGGTTTCTTAAATGTTCTTTGGAACATTTTTTGAGCCCTGAGTATGTTTTTTTTCATGTAGATCAATATTTTTTGCCTAGCAAAGTGCATAGGAATTCCCTTTTGATTACGCTGACTAAAACAGATCATTTGGAGGGCAGAGAGGCATGCTTTGAAATCAGGCCTGAGTTTGAGTTCTGGCACCACTATACACTCACTTTGTCAGTTGCTTAAATTTTATGAAGCTCAGTTTCTTCATTGGTCAAACACATAACACAATCTTTCTTGAGGCTCCTCTTTCTTGAGGTTGTTTCGGGGATTAAATAAGACACAGACTACAAAGCACTTGGCACAATACCTGGACGTATTCTATAACTGTTAGGTGCAGCTAATTCTTAATCGTTTCAGTTATCTATGGTGGGTTGACTTGGCTCAACTGGGAGCTTCTTTTACTCTATCTCCTATCATCTGGGTCTATAGTGATTTGGTGGTTGAATTGGGCTGGAACAACCAAGATGGATCACACATATGGCAGGCAGTTGATGCCGACTGTTAGCTAGGAGCTCAGCTAGGGCTGTTGTCCACATTACCTACACATGGCCTCTCCATGATACTGGGGCTTCTCACTTCATGGTAGCTGAGTTCGGAGAGGAAGTATCCCAAGAGCCAAATGGAAGCTGCCAGTTCTCAGGGCCTGTAACTGACACAGTGTCACTTCTGCCACATTTCTCTCAGTTAAAGAATCACAAGACCTGCCCAGATACAATGGGAGTGGAAATAAACTCCACCTCTCAGTGAGGAGAGTGGCAAAGAATTTGTAGCCATCTTTAATTCACCCCATTAGTTTCCCCAATACTTGGTGCATAGATAAGATAGAGATTTCAAAGAAATATACCCAAAAAGTACTCAGTATATGTCTTTGGACCACCCTAGCTGACTAAGCCAGGGCCTGGGGAATCAGAGCCTAGCCCCCCACCCTGAGGCTGGATGGGAGGAGAAACCAGGGCAGAACTAAGTGTTCACTGCAAAAACACCTTGGCATGAGTCAATGGTTCTCAAAAATAATTTAGGAGAACAAATTAGATCAACTATTTTTAATTATTGTGATTATTATTTTGACAAATTGTAATACAATACTGTTCTCACATGCAATAATTCTTGATACCTGAGAAACTATTAGTATTCTTTTCCAAGGTATTATTTCCTTAATTCTTTACTTTTAAGGTATAATATCTTTCCACATACCTTCTCTTACCCTTTAATCAACAATTACGGACTCTCACATTTTGTCTGACATTATCTAAAACACAGTCTAGGAGTGTTGGGTTTGTTGTTCTTCTTGTTGATATTTCATGGAGCTAAAAAGCACAAAATTAGTGGCAAGCTTGGGCAATGCGAGTTTTTTATAAAGACAGACATTTGCTTCTAACTGGAGCATTTACGGTAAATAAATGATTGATGAAGATACCCAGTCACGTTTATAAACAAGGAAGTAGAGAATCCAGCTATGCTGAGCACTGTGTTTATTTTCCACTGAAAGAGGGTGTAAACTGCTAATCACAGGCATGGCATGATTTAATTTCTACACAAGACCCCTTCCTAGTTTTCTATTAAAAAATGATGGCAGTTCTGTGCACTAAATTTTTTTGCATAGAATTCTTAAATGCTATTAACTTTGTTATAACATAGGTTTAAAAAAAACCAAAAAGGTCTTTTAGAAAAACTGTAGGTGCTTCTAATCTTAGATTCCTTTTGCTGTTGAAAAGATCCCATCTGACAACTGTAATATAAATGCATGGAGAAAGAAGTAAACACTGGCTCCGGCTCTTTGACCATGACCTGGAAGTTATGTCAGAAGAGTCTGGCAAGCTATCAGTTGGCCATAAAGCAAATATGTGAGCAGGGTTGGAGGAGGAAAAACAGCCACATATTTCTGGTTCTGGCCCTTTCTGAAATTCTGAGCACATCATTTCTAAGAATCATCATGGTGATGAAAGAGTGTTTGAAAGCATTTCCTTAGAAATGAACTGTTGTGTCTAAGCTAAGACCTTACTGACATATTTGAGAAGATTTCTGACTTGTTTGAAACTCTTTCTGACTTTTTTAAGCCCTTCTTCACTTCTTTCAGACGTTGAGGAATTAGATGCCCTTCCTGATTTGTATAGAATCTTTCCTAACTTGTTTGAGACCCTTCCTGGCATGTTTGAAATAGTTCTGACTTGATTGAGATACTTCCTGAGGTACTTGAGACCCATCCTGATGTATTTGAAACCCTTCCTGATGTATTTAAGATTAGTCCTGAGGACTTTGACATGCTTCCTAACGTGTTTGAAAATTCTCCTCTCTGTATGGAAGGAAATACCCTTCCAGACATATTTAAAACTCTGCCTGACAACTTGGAGACCATGTTTGAGACTCTTCCTATCCTATTTGAGACTCATTCTAACATCTTGAGAGACTCCTTGATTTGACACCCTTCCTGACTTTTTGAGACTCATCCTGACTTGTTTGAAAATCTTTTGGACATTTTTGAGACCCTTCCAGATGTATTTTAAACTGTGCCTGAGGAATTTGAGACCCTTTATCTCTGTTGAAACCTTCACCGATGTCTTTAAAGCTCTTCCTAAAGACTTTGAGGCGCCCTGGCTGGTGTAGCTCAGTGGATTGAGCGCGGGCTGGGAACCGAAGGGTCCCGGTTCGATTCCCAGTCAGGGCACATGCCTGGGTTGCAGGCCAGGTCCCCCTGAGGGCCATGTGAAAAGCAACCATACATTGCTGTTTCTCTCCCTCTCTGTCTGCCTCCCTTCCCCTCTCTCTAAAAATAAATAAAAATAAAAAAAAAAGACTTTGAGGCACTTACGGAATTGTTTGAGAAGATTCTTGATATATTTGAGACTTGTCCTCTCTGTGACCTTTTCTGATATTTTGAGTCCATTCTTTACATGTTTCCTACTCCTCCTGATGTAGTTGGGATTCTTCCTGATGTATTTGATACCCTTACTGACTTTTTTTTTTAAACAAAGTAGTTTTTTTAAAGACATCATTTATTTGTTTTTTTTTTTAGACAGAAGGGAAGGGAGGGAGAAGGAGAGGGACAGAAACACCAGTGTGTGGTTGCCTCTCATGTGGCCCCCACTGGGGGCCTGGCCTCCAACCCAGGCCTGTGCCCTGACTGGGAATCAAACCAGCGACCCTTTGGTTCGCAACCTGCGCTCAATCCACTGAGCTACACCAGCCACAGCCCCTTACTGACTTTTGAGACCATTCCTAACATGGTGACACTTCTTATAGCTGAGACACTTCTTTTTTGTTTGAGACCCTTACTAACTTAGTAATTACTCTTCTTAACTACTTTGAGAAACTTCCTGACTTGTTTGAGATATTTCCTCATGTATTTGAGACTCTTTCTCTCTGTTTCAACACTTCCTGACAAATTTAAGACTCATCCTTATGTGTTTGAGACCCTTCAGGCTGTGTTTAAGAAACTTCGTTGTGTATTAAGATTCCTGAAAAGTTTAAGAGTCTTCATGACTTGTTTCAGACTCTTCATGGCATATTTGAGAACTTCTCTGACATGCTTGAGACACTTCTCTACTCGAGACCTTTACTGAAATCTTTGATACCGTTCTGGATATATTTGAGACCCTTTAATTTGTTTGATACCCTTATTGACAAAATTAAAGCTTTTCCGGACTACTTTGAATCCTTGTGGTCCAATCTCAGACTCTCCTTCTCTGTTCTGGACCATTTCTGAGAAGTTTAAAACCCTTGCTGTCATGTTTGAGACTCTTCCTCACATTTTTGAGCACCTTCCTGATGTATTTAAATCCCTTCCTGACATGTTTTAGAGTATCCATAACTTCTTTGTGACTCTTCCTGACATACTAGGAACCTTTTTTTTTACTTGTTTGAGACCTTTATCAACTTACTTGAAACCTTCCCTCACAAGTTTGAGACCGTTCCAGAGATATTTAGATCTCTTTCTCTTTGTCAGAGACAGGAAGGTTCTCAAATATGACACATTTTCTATTCTTCCTGATATATTGGATAATCTTCCTGATGTAACTTTGAAACATTTCCTGAGTATTTGAGACCATTCATGACATATTTGAGACTTTTCCTGTGTCTTTGTAATTATTCCTGACAGATTTGAGAACCTTCCTTTCCTATTTGAGATTCTTCCTGACATATTTGGGATTCTTCATAACATTTTCAGAATTCTTTCTGACATTTATAAGATCTTTTCTAACTTACTTTAGACCCTTCCCAACTCTAATGATTTATTTATAATCTTTCCTTACTACTTTGACAAACTTCCAGATCTGTTTGTGATGCTTCCTCATGTATATGAAACTCGTTCTCCTCCCTGTTCTGGATCTTTCCTGACAAGCTCCAGTCCTTTCCTATTACGTTTGAGACTCCTCTTGATGTATTTGAGACTTTTCTAATGTATCTGAGAAACTTCCCTTTATATTTAAGATTCTTCCTAGCAGGCTTGAGAGCCTCCATAACTTTTTGAGACTGCAACATATATTAGCAACCTTTCCTGACTTCCCTGAGACAATTCTCTACTTGTTTGTAAACCTTACTGACAAATTTTAAAGTTCTTCCTTACTATTACGAGAAACTCCCAGTCTGGTTTGAGAGGATTCATGATGTATTTCAGATCTTTCCTTTCTCTTTGTGACACTTCTTGTCTTGTTTGAAACACCAACATGATAAGACTCTTCCTGACTATTTGAGATTTGCCTGCGATGTTTGAAGCCGTTACAAAGTTGAGGCTCTTCCTGTTTCAAACTTTTTTAAAATATTTATTTATTTATTTATTTTGAGAGAGAGAGAGGATGGGAGGGAGAAATGAGGGAGAGAAACATTGATGCATGAGAGATACATTGATCAGTTGCCTCTCACACACCGCCAACTGAGGACCTGGCCTGTGTCCTGACTGGAAATCAAACCAGTGACCTTTCGCTTCTCGGGTTGGCACTCAATCCACTGAGCCACACCAGCCAGGGCTGTTTCAAACCTTTTTTTATGATGTTGAGGCACTGTCCGATGTGTTTGAAACACTTTCTGACTTGCATGAGGCTCTTCATGACTTGTGTGAGGCCATTCCTGATATGTTTGAGACCTCTACATATTTACTTGAAACTCTTCCTGACAAGTTTCTGACTATTAGACTGTTGCTCTGAGTTTGAGATACTTTCTGACCTATTTGAAACTTTTCCTAACTACTCTGAAACTGTTTCTGACTTGTTTGTGATGATTTCTGATGAGTTTGAGACATTTTCTCTCTAGCTGTGACCCCTTCTGACATGTCTGAGACTCTTTACGGCAGATTTGAGAGTGCTCCTAGTGTATTTGAGACCCGTTCTAATTTGCCCGCCTGTTTAGGATGACTAGAGACATATTTTAAACTGGGCATGATTAATTTGAGACCCTACCTTACTGTTTCAGACCCTTCCTGACTTGTTTGAGTCTCCTACTGTGTTAGATATTCCTCCCAACTATTTGATTCTCTTCTTGATTAGGTAAGATGATTCCTGATATATTTGAGATC